>PVJS01002110.1:6497-59072 GCA_004027185.1 Glis glis | reverse complement strand
AAAAATTTTAAATCTCTATTTTCCCAATGTCTCCTTTCTGCCTAATATTTCTATCTTTTCTATTCTACCTCATCAAAACTTGTTATCCTCCTGCCTCAGCCTCCTGAGTATCTGGGGTTACAGGTGTGAGCCACCATGCCCGGCCCATTCTATCTAATCTTTTGAACTAATATTTGTCTTTGTGTTCTGAGAAACAGTAATATTTGTCTTTGGGTTCTGATAAAAAGTTATTTATTTTATTCAGTTATTCTGAATGCCAGCTATTAGACCAATTGGTTAAGAATATTGGGATAAAAAGATAACTTTATTTAAGCCGGGCATAGTGGCACATGCCTGTATTCCAAGTACTTGGAAGGCTGAGACAGGAGGATATCAGGCTTGAGACCAGTGTGTGGTAATTTAGCAAGACCCTGTTTCAAAATAAAAAGTAAATAGTAAAATAGAATGTAGCTCAGTGGTAGAATGCCCCTAGGTTCAATACCCAGTACCACACACACATATACCCATATATATGTGGATATATATATATATATATATATATATATATATATGTTGTGTGTGTGTGTGTTTCATTAATATATACTATATGAATATATATATATTGAACCCATGGGCATTCTACCTCCAAGAGACGACCCTTTTTTGAGATAGGGTCGTCTCTGCCTCCCAAGTACTGGGATTACAGGCGTGCGCCACCAGGCCTGGCTGAGCTTTTGCTGTTTTAGCAGTGGACTAGACTCTAACGTGCTGAGCAGGTCTTGGGGAGCACTTTGACTTGGGGTCTCTGTATTCTCCACAACATGGGAGATGGGACTGCAGCCCCAGCAGGATCGCAGGCTCTGCGGGCAGCTGCACACTAGGCCAGCTGGCATGCCAGCCTCTTTTGCAGTCCCTTGTTCCAGTGCCAGTGGCACCTGTTTGTTTTTTTAAATTTTCAAACATACAAAAAAATTGCACTTAGTCTTTGTAACATGCTTTCTGCTTTTCCTATAAAATCAGTGGGTGAGTCCAAATAGCAGCAAAATCTTAGGAGCTATTTGTCTTTTTTTCCTTTGTGGAACTGGGGATTGAACCCACAGGCATTCTGCTGTGAGTTACATCCTCAGCCCTATTTTATTTCTTATTTTGAAACAGGATCTTACTAAGTTGCTGAGGGTCTTGCTAAGTTGTTGAGGCTAGCCTCAAACTTATGGTCCTCCTATCTCAGCCTCCCAAATCCTAGGATTATAGGTGTGCGCCACCACGCCCAGCCACTTAGGAGCTATTTTAAATGATCCATCAATATGATTATTTGCTCAGAGTTTATATAATCACAAATGTGAAAGAAAAAAAGAAAATATCCATCTTGCCATTCTTTTACCTACAATCTATTTATTATTCTTTATTTTAGTTCTCTTTCTTTCTTCTACCTTGCCAACCTCACTTTTCCAATCTTCTTTTCCTTGTTGCTTGTCCTATGGGTAGTACATAAGTCCCAATTCCTGTTTGTTTGTTTGTTTGTTTTGACTTGCTGTGAATTAACCCATCTGCAGGGTTCTCTAGCATGACTTCCTGCCGTGTGTGTGTGCGCACACAGCATATGTGATATATGTCCTTTTGTCACTTCACTTTCACATCCTCCTTTAAAAAAAGACCCTCTAAGCTGGGTGTGGTGGTGTATGCCTGTAATCCTTGTACTTTGGAGGCTGAGACAGGAGGATTGCAGGTTTGAGGCTAGCCTCAGCAACTTAGACCCTGTTTCAAAATAAAAAACAAAAAGGCCTGGAGTTATAGCTTAGAGGAAGAATGCCACTGGGTTATATCTCCAGTACCCACCTCACAAAGACCCTCCATTCCCAGTGTTCTATTTATTGCCATAAAATCAATATCTTATTGTCATAAAATCACTATCTTCTGGCTCCCCCAAATGGTGCCTGTAAGTCACCTTTGACTATTTCATCACCTCCATATTGCATTTGCCACCAACCACATCCTGTCATTTATTTTTCTCAGAAGTGCTTCTCAGATGTCCTTCCATTGTCATTCCCACCATTTCATCCTTGAGTCCTTATTATTTCCTTACCTGGGGACTCCTGAGCTTGAGGTCACCTCCTATCTGGTCTGCCTGGCTCTGGCTTCCATACCATACCTTCCATATTCTACCCGCAAATGTGCACAACACTATTTTGTTATTATGTTCCTGTTTCAGTACCCCACCCCTTTTAAATTTTTCTGGTCTAAAAATAACATAAAATTTAGCATTTTTATAAGCGTACAGTTCAGTGACAGTAAGTAAATTCATGGTGTTGTATAACCATCACCACCATCCATCTCTAGAACTTTCTAATCTTCCTAAACCGAAACTCCATACCCATTAAACAGTAACTTCCCATTCTCCTCTGCCCCTAGCCCCTGGCAGCCACTATTCTACTTTCTGTCTTTATGATTTTGACTATTCTAAATACCTCATATACATGGAATCTTACAGTCTGGCCTTTTGTGCCAGTGTCAAATTTTTAAAGATTAGATGTAGTGATTCTGAACTTTGGGAATTTTGATGAAGAGTTGGTAAAAGCTAACAAAGGGCCTGTGCTTCCAAGTCTTCATCTCTTTAGACTGGTTTACCCTGCATACACACGGGGAAGGTCAAGGTGTGAAGGGTGAGGGAGGATGATTAGTGAGATGCTCAGGGAGGCTCCCACCTCGGGCCTCCATGGCACTTACCTGATGCTAAAAACTAGTGAGGATTTTTGTCATGGATGGAGGACAGGTGAAAATTGGAAGCAGGTGGTGACCAGGACTCTCTACCTCCTTCTTAAACACCTTCCATCTGTGTTAAGGGCAGAGTATCAGGTCCATCTTGAAAACATGAGACGTGCGTAAGAGGCCCCAGCTGCAGTCCTTCTGTTGTGTCAGTGGCCCTCCAGTCTCCAGGCCGTGGGCTGACCATCCCTTTAGTTCTCTCATCCTTTTGGTGCATCCTTTGAAGCAGCTATTTTATTGCCTCTTCTCTCTTCTCCACCATTACCCCAGCCCATTACCACCTTGGCCCACATCAGAGACCCTTCCCTGAGCTCTCGTCTGTCAAATCCAGGCTTGTGCTCACTTCTGGAAGCACTACTTGATTTGGGTCTTACTTGACTTCAGGGTGCACCACCTGCAAAGCTGAACCCAGTTGTCCATCCCAGCCCTGTCGTGCCCAGCTGCTCAGGCCAGTTGGGGGCATTTTACATGGGACAGATGAGGGTCTTGGTTGCCACAGTGTCCATTCTGGATGATGAGGAGTTGCAGCATTCACTAAGTGCTTACTGTGTGCTGGGCCCAGGGCTGTGCACTTGGTTTAGGTGCTCATGAAATGGTCTTTCTGTCTAACCACCAAAGCTCCACATGCTTCCAAATGCTGCTAGACACCTGCCTCCCCATGAAGATACTTCCCAGCTAGCCTCTGTTTAACTCTCACTTCTCCCAAGTATTTTTTTTTTTTTTGTGTGTGTGTGTGTGTGTGTGTGTGTGTGTGTGTGTGTGTTGGGGGGTACTGGGGATTGAGCTCGGGCATTCTACCTCTGGGCTACACCCCCAGCCCTTTTTATTTTTTAATTTTGAAACAGGGTCTCACTAAGTTGCTGAGAGTCTCCCTACGTTGTTGAGGCTATCTTTGAACCTGTGATCTTTCTGTCTCAGCCTTCCAAGTACTGGGATTACACGTGTGCGCCACCGTACCCAGCTTCTCCAAAGTCTATTACACTCAAGCTCAACTTAGCATAGCTTAGCACATTCTAGAAAGTAACATCTACTCTGCTTTCCCATACTTTAGCTTTGTTTTCCAAAATGCATTGTAAACTCTTGGAGGCAGGGGTCATGTTTACCTCATATTCCCACTCTCTCAGCATGGCCTTTCCAGCCCAAAGCATACTTCAATCTCCTGAGGCTTCTTGCTGATGAATGCTGGGGCCTTTGCCGGAGTCTCTGGTGAACAGTGAGGAAGGGAAGGGTTGCCTTTAGACTGGGCTCCCATTGTGAGGCACAGGCAGCATGGGTTGACTCCCATCACAAAATGGAATTCACAGTTTTTTCCAGCAGATTGTCTTGTCTCCTTGACTTGTTCTGCAGAATCCACCCGGCTGGTGTTTTCACAGCCGCCTGACCCTCTGGAAGGAGTGGTAGTGCTCGGTCTCCACACGGCTGTAATGTGATTACCGTGCAGGAAGGAGGAGGCTGTCAGTCAGCTTCCTGGATTTGCCAGTTTCCCTTTTAATTTTCCACAGTTCTGTTATTCACATGAGACCTGCCAGCTAATCATGAAATCCCCTAAATTTATGTAATTTTTAAGAAACATACAGGATAAATTATAGTAATATGGTTAGCCTTCAGAACAGCATTTAGGAAACCTACATTCGCAGGCAACCTATAGAAATCTCTCAGCGAGTAGCACTGTCCTGTCCTGTCCGTCTGCCCCTGGCCTTTTTTCACGCCAGTTAAATTACAGCCAGTTAAAGCAGGAAGAGGCCAGCTTTGCTACTTCTTAACAATAGTACTATCCCTTCATAGAAAATGATGAATGAAGTGGGCATGGTGGCGCACCCCTGTAATCCCAGTACTTGGGGAGGCAGAGACAGGAGGATCACAGGTTAGAGGCCAGTGGCAGCAACTTACCGAGACACTGTTTCAAAATAAAAAAATAAAATAGGGCTGGGAGTATAGTTTGAATGATGCTCCTGGGCTTAATCCCCAGTACCAAATAGAAAAAGGAAATGATGAATGATTAGAGCTGACTTGGCCCAGCGGTCCTCTCACCTTGTTAGGCGTTTTGTTATTTCCTTCGTAGGTCCCATGTTTCTCCCAAAAGGAACAGCCTTTATTGGTAGCCAATAGAGATTTATCAGAACAAATGTTCAGTGTATGAGGATCTAACCTGTGTCAAGCCACAGTCTATGTGATGTACCTACCACGTGACAGACAGCTGGAGGAATGTCTTCAAAACCATGAGGTAGGGGTGCCTGGGGAGGGTTCAGATTCTTCTTTGTATTTAAATTGCTTTTGTCTTGAATTTGCTATATTTGCAAAAAGCTTCAGTTTTCCTAGGAACTTGAAAACCTCCTCTGAAGGAGTCTCTGAAAACTGCTGAGCATCTTCTACCCTTTCGGTCAAGTGGGAAATAGCAGACAGGAGACTGGAGAAGGGACCTCCCAGCCTCTGCCTTCTTCCCAGCCTGCTGCCCGCCAGGCCCTGGACCTGCTCGACTCCTGGGCCTTTTCCTCCTCTGTTCCTGGGAATGCGCCAGCTCTGTGTCTTGAAGAGCAGAGATGCTCACCTGACAGTGTGTGCTCACGTTGACCCAGTTTCCTGTTCTTAGTTTGAGATCATTTTACCCAAAACCTTTGGACCTTCCTTAAGGGAAGAAAAAAAAATCACTGCTTTTTATCTTTTTTGGCAGGCCCCTTTTTCACACTAACTTTATGACAAAAATGTTACAGGTTTCTAATTTATTTCCACCATATGCCCTGATTTTGTAAACATTTCTCTGTGGGAGGCCTAATGAAGGGGACAAGACACATTGACTTTTTCTGCAAGGAAGAAAGCTCTGCGAGCCATTTGCCTGCCTCAGCACCCTAGGAGAGGAACAGGGACCCACCACCACTCCTGGAGCCACTTCACTGGGAGGAATTGCACTCCTACACGCAGTTCCATTGGCCTGTCTGACTCACTGTGAAATGTGCTTTGCTGCTGACCTCTATACCAATCCATGTCTGAAATCCTTGGAGCCGGGTTGCAGGTAGACCTTCGTTCCTAGGAACGCTGCCTGCCTCCCTCACCCCCAAGGAACACTTATCTAAATCTAAAATCAACCAAGACTTGGCTACTTCATTGTTCTTCACCCTTCTTTTCAGAATTACACTTCAGCTGTTCAGGGGAATTAAAACAAAGCTAATTACTTCTTGGCAAACAATTATTTCCTGGCCTAACTATCATACGTGATTTCATCGATGTGTCATTGTGTGTGTGTGGCTGCATATGTGTGCTTTAATGGGAATTCCATGTGGTAGCATTGGGAAATAAGTAAAGAGGTCTTCTAGATTTATTGCTCATAGTTTAAGGGCCGGCTGCTGGCCTCCATCCAAGAAGTGGGGAGACGTAAAGTTAGAGGGATCATTAGCGTTTGAGTATATCCTTCCGATTGCCTACTATTTTAAAATTAGTTTGGCAAAAGGTAAAGATCAGAACCAATAACAAAATCATTCACCCTCTGAAACTTACGACACTTACCAAAATAAACTTGTGGGAGACTTGGCATCCTGTAAGTGACGGTGGCCTTTGCTGTATACCAGCATCTTACTTTTGAGGCATGAATGAGTTACGCCACGGCTGAAGTAGAAGCCAAAACCATACATTACTCTTTAGTTTGGAAAAATAGAGTTTTGGAGTTTCAGGCTATCCCTCATTGTGGCTCTTGGGGAAAAAAAAAATTTTTTTTTTTTGGGTGGTGCTGGGGATTGAACCCATAGGCATTCTACCTCTGAGCTACACTCCCTGTTCGATTTTATTTCTTATTTGGAAACAGGGTCTCACTAAGTTGCTGAGAGCCTCACTAAATTGCTGAGGCTGGCTTCAAACCTGAAATCCTCCTCAGCCTCCCAAGTACTGGGATTACAAGTGTGGGCCACCACACCCAGCTTGGGCAAATATTTTAAAATATATCCCAAACCTAACCCAGTTTTGACACCATACTCTGCAAAGGCTGTTGAGCAGGAGTGGGGAAATCAGCTGTTTTCTTCATCTTCTGGATACCATAAGCATTTTCCTCCACATCCAGGGATTAAAAAAAAGGAATAGGAATTAGCCACATCATGGTTTATTTTTTAACTTGAATCAGTGAAACTGATTTGACTGTGGGCAGGACAGCTGGCATCTGGGATGTGGAAAGGGATAGACACCTCTCTTGGTGGGCTCACTGTGCTAAACAGTGTAAATGTCTATTGCCTCTGATGCTGCTACTTTGTAAATTCATAAGTCTCAACATCTTGAAGGGACAAAGTGTTCAATTACTGATTTGTAACAAATACTGCTTAGAAAGGCTAACAGTTGGATGGCATTAATCCAGAATTTTATTTTATTTTTGTGGCACTGTGGATGGAACCCAGGGGTGTTCTACCTCTGAGCTACACCAGCCCTATCTTATTTTTTATTTTGAAACAAGGTCTCACTAAATTGCTGAGGCTAGCCTGGAACCTGCAATCCTCCTGTCTCAGTCTCCCAAGTACTGCGATTATAGGCGTGCACTACCACGCCTGGCTTATTTTATTTTATTTTTTATTTTATTGTAGTACTGGTGATTGATTGAGCCCAGGGTAGTTCTACCTCCAAGCTACACCTCCAGCCCTTTTTTAGTTTTTGTTTTGAAACAGGGTCTCTCTAGGTTGCTGAGAGTCTTGCTAAGTTGCTGAGGCTGGTCTTGAACCTGGATCCTCCTGTCTCAGCCTCCCAAGTAGTGGCATTATAGGCGTGCACCACCACACCTGGCATGGAATTCTATGTAAAACTGAGATTTCACCTCCAACCACTTCCCTCCTCCATTTGAATTTCATTTTTTGGTACCAAGGTAAAACTACTCTTGTTTCATTCAGCAGACAAGCTACAGAGCTGTTAAGAAGAGTGGGACTCTCAGGCGAAGAGCCGAGTGGGTTTTGGGAATCCAGAAGCCTCCTAAAATACTCTGCAAATGTGCACACCACAGTTCTCATCAAATTCTCACAGGCACTTGTTCCCTAAACAAAAAGCTGCAACTCTGTTGGGAGGGCTGTGGTGATTTTTGGCTCTTGTGGTGATAGTGTTACTGAGAGAGGGATGGGTATGGTAGGATTACTGCTAAATAGCAACTCATATGCACCCCATTTTCAGATCTGACTAGTGTTTTCCTGGAAGCCTCAAGGTATTAGCTAAACCTTCAGAAAACCCTTATATATTGAGACCTTTCTGTGGATGGACCGCCCCTGTGCTTAATGGGGGGCTCTGGGCTGGTTGTGGGTGACCTAGGACTCCCGAGGCTGAGTGCCTTCACCCCTGTTCATGTCCACTAGTTAATGCCGGACAAGAGGCACAGCGCTGGCAATCCGGTGCTCAACAAGTGAGCTAGCTGTGTGCTTACAGCTGGAAGGCTCTGGGGAATGGGGGCTGGAGGCTTTGCCGCTGGCTCGTTCCCTCCCCATTGTGACTTGGTATTTCTGTCCAGTAACTCAGACTCTCACAGCTGGGGAAGAACCTAGACTTCATGAATTGCCCAGAGAGTGGTGGGCTGCGGGGAGGGTGGGGGAGGAGAAGCTTGTTCACATGCTTGTTAACATTTGAGGGTCTTTGACAAAGGAAGTCTAATGCCCTGCCCGGGTCAGCCAGCGATTGCCCCCCAGGAGGCCCCGTTGTGCACAGGAAGTCAGACACTAATGATGTTAGCGAGGGGACAAAGGCGCCCAGCCCGGGAAGGGCCTAATTGCTGTGTTGGGCTCCCAGGCGGCCAGCTTCCAGCTGGAGGGGGCTGGGCAGGATGCGCTAAGTGTTAACACCTGGAGCCCTGCTGCTGACGTCCTGGTGCTTTTTTCCCCCTTGTGGCTGGGTGTGCACACTCACACACACACACAGACACTCCTGAACCCTGGCTGTAGCTCAGGCACACATTTCAGGATGCAGTACCTAGGAAACTAGATAGAAATGGTCTGATTAGTGTCTTCACCCCTGAGCTGGGCAGGGAGGAGAGCCAGGAGGCCTGCGACACTACCCCATTGGCCACGGGGCTTTGTGACTGTTGCTTCACCTCTAGGTTGGCCGATTCCCTCCCTGTCCCCCAGGAAACTGTCTGGGAAAGGCCAGACCTTGCAGAGAGGTAGATATTTATAAGAAGGGTCACTCTGGCTTCAGATGGGAAATGTTAGACAGAAATTATGGGAGAATGCTCCTGGGTGAAAGAAAGGTGAGGTTTTGAGCCAGCTGGGGTTCTGGGGAGATGAGAATGTTGCAGGACGAGGAGTGATGGGGACACCCAAGGAGGAATCTTGCGGTATGTGTGATGTCTGTGTGTGTGTGTGTGTGTGTGTGTGTGTGTGTGTGTAGGAGGGTGGTGTCTGATACACATCTGGAGGGGGCATTTAGAGGGTTTGCATCCCAGGGGAGTGGGCAAGCCCAGATGCACACCTCATTCCAAGTAGGATTCCTTGTGTCTAACATGGCTTTAGACCTGGGGCCTATGAACCCCTTAGAGGCTCTTGGGTGGCCTTAGGAAGTGCTGAGACCCTCCTGAAATTGTTAAGAAGTGTTTCTGTGCAAAATTGGGTAAAGAATGTTTTTCACAGGATTCTCCAAAGGTGTTCCAGAAATCCTTCCCCCTTAACAACAATAGGAGCATCAATAATTAAAAGCAAAAACCCCTTTGGCCAGTAGCCCTGCAGAAGTAGGATTAGAGACTCAGCTCCCCCAAGGAGCAAGGGTACTTGGGCCTTAGCCTAGAGTCCTCCCATGGGTCCAATGGTGGGCAGTGTGAGCACAGGTTGACTCACTTGTATTTGTGGAGTTCTAGAACAAGAGAGTTTGAAAAGGATGCCTGTCTCCCTCCTAGAAAAAAGGAGGGGGGAGCCACACATTTTGGAAAAGGGTCTAATGTTGACTTGCTGCTTCCCATTCTTTTTTTTTTTATCCAAGACCACCATGTGGACAGACTTAATCGTCTGACAGAACATGTCATCTTGTTTTCTAACACATCCTGTAATATTTCGATTCACACCAACACCTAAAAAAGGGGCAGCCTTCCATATTTTCCAAATATGAGAACTCCACCTTGGAGGAACACACGTGTGGGGCATGCTGGGGACCTGCGGGATGCAGAGGGCTGGGTTCCCATGGCAACGTCACAGTCTCCCATTTCTGCAAGCGTTTGTGCTGCAAAAGCAGAATTCCAGATGTGACACGGCATTTGGAGACTCCGGCCCTCAGAGACGCTATTTGAAGTGGGCACAATCCATTGCGCCGCTCCCTGTGTGGTCCAAGGCTTTTTATTAGTAGTTGTGTTCTGAGCCGAACATTTCCTCTCAGCTTAGGCATAACAATCATGTTTATAGCTTTAAGTTTTCCTCTATTGTCTAATCACTGTTTTGCCCTGGTAGGAAGAGACTTTCTTGGTCTTCTGGAGGGAAGTCTTTGTTGCTTTCACAGTGAGAGTGAGCCAGTAGCCGATTTGCTGGGCGGGTATTTGGGTGGTTGGTTGTTTGCTGCTTCTTTGTACCCAGTGTTTACAGAAAACCAGTTAATCTCTGTCTGTGAGTCATCTGTGTATGATCTTTAAACTACAGCGAGGCTGACTGTTACCTTAAAGCTGCTAGTTCTCCAACATGCGGTTCTCATTTGAGTGGAGGGGTGGTGTGAAGCAGGAGGAAAGGTCTGGCCCTCCATCCAGATGCATGTTTTATAACTTGCCTTGAATGTTTTCAGAACTGGAAAAATGGAACAATCCTGTCTATTTGTGACTATCAGAACCATGGGGGGGGGGACACAGCCCAGATCCTTACTAAAGGAGGAGCTTGGGCTTTTGCTTTGTGAAAACCAAGGCCGCTGTGAGCTTTTCTTGGGGTGCTGGGGACTGAACCCAGGGGCATTCTACCTCTGAGTTACATGAAACAGGGTGTCCCTAAGTTGCTGAGAGCCTTGCTAAATTGTTGAGGCTGGCCGCAAACTGTGATCCTCCTGTCTCAGCCTCCCAAGTACTGGGATTACAAGGATGCACTACCACTCCTGAATAGGCTGTAAGCTTTGTTTTGTTTTGTTTTTAAACACAGGAAGAGAGTCAGCTTGTGTGTGTGTTTGTGTGTACACGTGTATGTTGATACCTCTGGGCTTTAACTGCATAGGCATGTTTCTGTGGCAAAGCAATACTACTAATAAAAAAATCCTAAAAGTCAGGAGGCAGGAAGGACACTTTAAAACATATTAAACTCCAGATAGGTCACCATCATTTAGAGAAGTTGTTATCTGAGAATCACCTCGGGTAAATGTTCCTGCAAATTTTTATCTTTGGTGAACGGATTGGGAGAGGGGGTGGGACATGGAAAAGAAGCCTGGGCGAAAGCTGGAGTTTTCAATTTGATAAGCAGGACACATGGTAACTTGGCATAGGTCGGCTCCATGTTAGAGCTCAAAAACAATTGTCCCCCTTCACCTCCCCTTTGGGGAGCGTGAAATTAGGAACATGTGTGTGCTGATTAGCAACATGTCAGAGATGAATCATGATTACGGCTTTGGTCTGGTGCACAGAACACTCTTTGGAGTAGTGATTTCCTACCTCCCCAAGCAAATCTCTTTAATTAGCACAAGATCTCCAGGTCTTTTGGGGCCGATGGGGTAATTGCTGGTGGAAACCCTGTGGCACTCCCCCAGAGCTTGTGCTCCCTGCTAGACATCAAGACCTCACCTCCCCAGATCTGATTGCTGGCATCCTTGTTTCTGAAATGGGTTGCATCTAGAGGGAGAGTGAGAGAGAACAGCTCCCAGGAATGTGGAGGGAATATATCTTGAACAGATCCAGGCGCAGGCTGGCTTTGTGATTTATTTTCCTTGTGTTTTGGATTCGCCAGCATTCTCCTTGGCTTACATCACCTGGGGCTTCTTTGCCTTTGCCGACGTTTATTTTTTTCTCTCTTGCTTTTTATTTTTTTGTAGTTAGTTAAAGGTTTGAACTGAAGTAAGTGGGATCTGTCTTTGTTTATGAAACCATCTCAGCCAGCACAGTCACACGACCTCGTGTTCTGCCTCCTTTTGCCCTTTCCAGCTCCACTGGTCGCAGGCAAAGGTGCTGTCCTGTTGCGCATTTTAAGCCCCATAGTGGAAACCTGCGATGGAGAAAATGTTATGGACAACAAAAAGTATGAGTTGGCCTTAGTTTTAAGTAGTAACTATATGTACTTTGTGTGTGTGTGTGTGTGTGTGTGTGTGTGTGTGTGTGTGTGTTACTGGGGATTGAACCCAGGGTCATTCTGCCTCGGAGCTACACTCCCAGCCCTATTTTATTTTCTATTTTGAAATAGGGTCTCACTAAGTTGTGAAGGTCTTGCTAAGTTGCTGAGGCTGGCTGTGAACCTGCAATTCTCCTGTCTCAGCTTCCCAAGTACTGGGATTACAGGTGTGCACCACCACGCCTGGCCTTGAGTGCAATCTCCTTTAGGCCTCACCTTTTTTTTTTTTTTTTTTTTTGCGGTACTGGGGATTGAACCCAGGGCATTCTACCTCTGAGCTACACCCCCAGCCCTATTTTTTTTATTCTTTATTTTGAAACAGGGTCTCACTAATTTGCGGAGGGCTTCACTAAGTAGCTGAGGTTGGCCGTGAACCCGGATCCTCTGTTCTCAGCCTCCCAAGTACTGGGATCACAAGGTGCGCCTGGCTTCTTAGGCCTCACCATTTGGTCTGCCTTCCACTCGAAAAGGGGGCGCCATGTTTACAGCATGGTCCTTTTCAAAATGCATTTTTCCAATATGGCAGTTAAACTGCGATGGAGCTGGGTTGGAAATGTTGCCCTGGGAAGCTGATGTCTTCAGGTGACTTAGAATCAAGGACTCCTTGGGAACTGGCATGCAGTCTCCCCTCCCCTCATGTCTGTGGGACCCTACGCCACAGCGTCCTTTGTGTCCAGGTCTGCCGTTGCTTCTCACCATATGGCTGAAGCATGGCATGGGTTTTTACCTTTTGAATTTTAATCCTTTAGAGTGCTTAAGAGCTATTCTCCCCCCACCCTTCCTGAGTGAAAGACGTTTTCTCCATTATGTTCCCGTTTGCTGCTTCCGTCTCTGCTTACCATAGAGCACTGACCAAAGGAATGTCCTAGCTGAGCTCCAGGCACCAGGGCCTTGCTTCTTAGTTCCCTTTGGAACAAATTAAAAGGTACCGTTAGCACAGCAAATGGGGGTGGTTAATTAACTAAGAATGTGGCACCCCGAGGCCACAGCATTGGCATTTATAGGTTTCAAGTAACAGGCAACAAACAAGTATTTCTAATTGTCAGCTCATTAAATATCAAAATGGTATGGTAGCTAACAGCTTGGGATTGTTTCCTGAAGAACAGTTTACAGAGCTGTTGACCAGCTTTGTAACTGGCCTTATCTATTTTTCTCTTGGTGTGGGCCCTGATTCCAAGCCCAGAATCACTGTGGAATACCAAGCTCGCTGGGTTCTTGTACGTATTACCTGGCTTAATCATGCATTCATTTATTTAGGCAGAAAACAATTTACTTATCAAGGGCTGACCATGTACCAGGCCCAAGATGGTGGGGCAGGGGTTTTGGAGGTCTGCTGTCCAGTCCACTGTGTCTTCAACCTCTTCTTTCCATTCCAACCTGCCCGCTTTTCAGAGACAGAGTTACTGGACCACCCAGTTCCCACCATGCTGACAACCAGAACACGTTGCTTAGCCTGGTGGTCAGTGCCTTCTGCCTCCTTGCCCTGACCTGTCTGCCACATTTGCAATCCTGCAAGGCTCTGGAAGCTGGAGACAGATCCCCTCTGGGAGGTGTTCCTCCTGAGAGCTTTCCCTGTCTCCCTCCTGTGTCCACTTGTGACCTGCCCTGCAGTTCAGCTCTCACCTGTTTATTAAGGCAGGAATCTTCTTGGGAATGATGGCATAAACATTTTTGAGTCATTATGTGTCAGATGCTATGTCAAGCACTTGATGTATCATCTCATTTTTCAGGAAGTTTTATTCAAACTCTCTGTAGCTCAGGGAGGTTGAGGACCAAGGTCACACAGTGGGAAAGTGGGTGATTTGAACATGCATTGTTGTAACTCTCTCTCTCTCTCTCTCTCTCTCATACTAGGGATTGAACCCAGGGGCATTCTACCTCTGAGCCACACTCTCAGCCTTTAATTTTTTATTTTGAAACAGGGTCTTGCTAAGTTGCTGAGGGCCTTGTTAAGTTGCTGAGGGCCTTGTTAAGTTGCTAAGGCTGGCCTCAAACCTGCAATCCTCCTGTCACAGCCTCTCAAGTACTGTGATTATGATGTGTGACCCCACGTCCGGCTAAAACCTTTCCTCCAGATCAGCTCCAGGTCAGCCCCCAGAAGCCTGTGTGTAGATGGCAGAACCTCAAGTGGCAAGTCTGATTGAACTGTGTTTGCCTGAAGCCAGGGTGGGGGAGGTGGCAGTGACAAGAGATCCGTTTTGAGTGTGGGATGGGAAGAAAGACACCATGTGCCATGTGTGTAACATTGGGGTCCAGTTCATCGATACTGCAGTTGAAATATATGTGGATATAAACCTTCAATTGCTACTGTAAAAAATTACCATAAACTCAGTGGCTCAAAATGACAAAGACTTGTTACCCTATAGTTCTGGAGGGTCGAACCCCCAAATGGGTCTTGAGCTGCTGAAATAAGGTGTCAGCAGGGCTGGTTCCTCTGAACGCTGTATAGGAGAATCCTTACGTGCCTTTTCCAGCCTCTACAGGCTGTTTGTTACATGCTTTGACTCAGTAGCTCCTTCTTCTCCTGTCTTCAAAATCAGAAGTGTAGCATATTCCAATCTGTGTCCCCCCATCTCTGTCTCTCTCTCTCTCCTGCTTTCACTGCCACATCTCCTTTTTTTTTTTTTTTTGACAATGACCCTTCAGTCTCCCTCTTACAAAAACCCTTGTGATTCCATTGGGCCCACCTGTAGGTAGCGTGGATCACCCAGAATATTCTCCTCATTTCAGTATCCTTAAACTTCATCACATCTGTGTAGTCCTGTTTGCTGTGTCAAATAATGGTCACAGGTTCCAGGAATAGAACATGGACATGTTTGGGAGACCGGTATTTCTCTTGACTACGAAACATAAAGGAAGCAGCAGGGTTCTTTGGACCGGCCTGGCATACCGTTTCTGAGATGGTTTCTGAGGGCTCTGGAGCAGCGGAAGCATCATTTAGGAAAGCCGAGGTCAGCCCTGCCAAAGCCCTGTGATGCACGCACTGAACAGCTGTGCACTACAGGACTTCCGGGAGCAAAAGCTTTAAGGTGCACATAAGAACTGGTACTTGGGATGGCATCTCCTGCTTTCCAGCTCATGACCAGGCGTGGGCACTCACAGGGTCTTATGGTCTCTGATTTTCTATGGAATTAGAATCACCATTTCACATTTACATCCAGAGAAGTGCCATGCTAGTGGGATCGTGGGATGAATTACTCTATTCCCTTGAAGTGAGTGTGCAGGCAGACTCCTTTGAGGAACACAGTGTGATGGGGGTAGATGGAAACCAGCAGCCCACCAGGGGGCAGGACCTGGGCGATGGGAAGGGGCTCATGGGGAAGTGAGGAGAAGAGAAGGGGATTCTGGGAATGCAGGAGGCCTGAAGACATGCTGAATGGAGCCATAGGGCTTGAGTTTGGAAGGTGGGGAAGGAGGTAGCTGGGAAGATAGGCAGGCATTGGCCACATCAGGAATGGTCTAGAGTGGCATGGAGCCAGTGAAGGACTTGAGAGTAGGGGAGTGAGGGTAGATGTGCATGTTTGGAGCTCACTTTGATGGCCAAAGCTCCTCGAGGTCAGGACCTGGGTCTGGTTTGCACTGAAGGCCCAGCCCGATGGGACTTAGGACAAGCTGGAATGTGCAGCGAGTAGTGAATGTGTGCCACATGCAAGCCTGCTGTGTGGAGGCGAGCTCACTGGGCTCCCCCACCCCCACCCCGAGGAGCTCCACATACATCACAGAGACATTATTCGGAGAGATTAAGGTTTTTGCATGCATGTATACACATCACTGTCTTGGGTTCCATCCCACAATGTATTAGCCATTGCAAGTGCCTAATAAATATCAGTTAAAAATATGCCAGCTCCAGGTGCAGTAATGCATGCCTGTAAGCTTCTCAGGAGACTGAGGCAGGAGGGTTGGAAGTTCAAGGCCAGCCTGGGAACTTAGCAAGGTGAAATGAGAAGAAAAGGGCTGGGGATGTAGCTCAGTGGCAGAGTACTTGCCTAGCATATGGGAGGCCCTGGGTTCAATTTCCAGGACTATAAACAAACAGCAGGAAACCATGCTGCAAAAAGAAATAGAGGGGAAACAGGAACAAAAGGAAAAGCTGACCATGTCCTACTAGTAAGATGACTGCTCACCAGAATTGCTTGTACCTAAAAACATGCTATTTAATAGAATGTGTTTCCTTTTTGAGATGTGACTCCTCTACATGGCTTCATATGGCCCTCCTCAAAACCCCTTCCCCGAGAAAACTGCAGGCATTCTAGAAAGAAAGAATGAAAGGACAGAAGGAAGGAGGGAGGGAAGGCAGGCAGGCAAGCCAGATAGTTGAGGGGACTCAGACACAAGGAGGCATGATTTTCCCTTGGTCTCCAGCTTACGGTTAGAAGGATTAAGGATTACATTTTTCTTTCTCTCCCATGATGTTGCTCTTTTCCTCTTCATTCTAGCACTTATCCTTCTGCCTTTTAAGCCTCTGGTACATATTGTCTTTACCCTTTACTCATCTTTATTCAGGTACTTCCTTGTGGCATTTCATGTGTCATATATTTCTCTATGGCTCTTTTTGTTTCAATATTGGGGATTGAACCCAGGAGTACTCAACCCCTGAGCTACATCCCCAGTCCTTTTTATGTTTTATTTTGAGACAGAGTCTCCCTAAATTGCCCAGGCTGGCCACTAACTTGCGATCCTCCTGCCTCAGCCTTCCAAGTAGCTGGGATTACAGGTGTGTGCCACCATGCCTGGCTGTGGCTGGCTCTTGTACCCTACCTACGTACACCTTCTTTTGCCATCTAAGTTGGGAGTTCTCAGAGGGCCAGGGTGTGCTTTGAGATCTCAGTATCCAGTTACTCTTCACTGAAAAGATAAGCACCATGCTGTTTCATTTCATGAGGGGGGGGACAGTGGCCATTTTGCTTACCACTACACCTAGCATGATGTCCGGCTCCTCATAGAGAGTCAGTTTATGTCCTGGTGTTTTGTAGGGAAGAGAAGGCTATGGTGTAGTGGCCTTGAGGCTCAGTCTGGGGCATTCCCAAAGGATTGAGGGGATTGGATTATCTCCTGCCTGGTTGTCACACAGGTCCCTGCTGTCTGGAGGCCAGGCAGCCTCTAGCTGCCTTGTCCCTAAGAAGTCATGGGTACTCGGGTTTTTTTTTTTTTTTTTGCGGTACCGGGGATTGAATGCAGGGGCGTTCTACCTCCGTGCTACGCCCCCGGCCCTATTTTTTATACTTTATTTTGAAACTGGGTCTCATGTAGTTGCGGAGGGCCTCACTAAGGAGAGAGAGAGAGAGAGAGAGAGAGAGCGAGCTGAGGCTGGCCGCGAACCCGGATCCTCCGGTCTCCACCTCCCAAAGTACTGGGATTACAAGCATGCGGCACCACGCCCGGCTTGTACTCTTGGGGTTTTTTAATAAAGTAACAGCATTTTCCGAAGTTTCAATTCAGGAGAGGAGTTCTGGAATTGTATGTATGTGGGGAAGAAAAGGTGGGAGGAGGAAGCTGGGGAAAGAAGGTGGATCAGGAAGAAGGGGAGCCCCAGCATATCAGGGGCTGGGGCACCATGTCGACTGAGAGTTTGTGTTACTGCTTGTTTCTCACTTTAGTGGGGGAGGGAGGGAGAGAGAGAGAGAGAGAGAGAGAGAGTGTGTGTGTGTGTGTGTGTCCCCATCCCTTTCTGCACAGCTGTGCCTTCTTTCCCAAGGTCCGTGTATATCTGAGCTCAGGGATCCTGTTTCAGTGGGCGTGCCTGGCTGCGGGATAAGCAGCGTGAACATGCCTGTGGCATATGGATGTGATGGGTTGTGGCCTGAAAGCCTGGGCCCCGTCAGAAGTGTTCTCCACATTGTGTCTCAGTGTAACAATTGCCCATTAAATACCAGGCTGCCAGCATATGGTTTTCCCCCACATCCTCCTTGTTAAGTGGAAACTTTAGCTGTGTGGTTAGAATATTTTCCCATCGTTTAGCACTTCAGAATTAACGTGTTTGGGAGAATTCTGCAATTAATGCTGAACGGCACGTTTGCAGGTTATTAGAGAAACAGTTAACTCAAGAGTTCGGAGATCTGTGCTGATCTTTCCCATGATGGGTAAACAGGGTCAGCAGGAGGATCCCCGTGCTCTCTCTGGGGCTGCTGTAATTAAAGTGGGAAGTCTGGCGGAGTTGTTAGCCCTGCTATTAAGAGTGCAGATGGCTAATGGCCACATCACAAGAGTTAAGAGTTAGACCTTTAAAGTCTTTTTTCTTTTATGACCCACCCTGTGTATTCCAAGCATAGGTATGGATGTAGTGAAGAATTTCCTCATTAAAGGTATCGGCCTATTCCCACACTCATTCCTGGTCTTGGAATGAGGAGCTAGTTTCCTTAGACTTGAGGAATTGCCTATCTGTCTTGGCTTAATAGAGCTTTCGGATGAGGGTGTCTGGTAGGCGAATTTTACAACCAATCAGGACTCAAAGTGGATCCAACTGGAAGGGCTCCAGCTGGCAGCCCTGCTCTGTCTCCCAATTTTACTATTAATGAATTATTTAGTCCCTAAAATAGAACAGCCTGCTTCTATTGTCTTAAGGGAAATGAGCGCCATGATCCCGGTGGCCTGGCAGTTTGGAATCTCTTGGGCTGGAGTGTGCCTGGCAGCCGGGGTGTCATGGAGTGGGTGGGAAGAGTGTGGGCGATGCGTGGGGACCGGCATGACCCCGAGTCTCTGCAGTGCTGCATGCTATGTAGACTCCGTGGGGATCTGTGCTGGGAAAGCACATTGGCTTCACTTGTGTCATGTTCTCTTGTTTTCCCACAGGGAGTGGGGCCAGCCAGCAGAAACAGCGGCCTGCACAACATCACCTTCAGATACGACAGTAAGTACAGGGCCGAGGATGAAGCCCCTCCCTCTGCAATCCACAGTGTCTATAGTTGTACTTAATCAAGGACACCGCAGGTCCTGGGGTTGAGGAAGTTTCTGAACCTGGTCAGGTTTGTCAACAGTGAAAGCAACTCAGTCCCTATTAAACCGCCAAAGCATTTGGCAGTGTGAACAGGTCAAGTGTCTTCCATAGTGCTCAGAAAAGTTATGTGTGAAGACCTTCCCTAAGTTCCTCAAGACATAGCCATTTTTTTTAGAACAAATAAAGATGCCATGAGGGCCTAGTAGGAGACAAAGGAGCAAAGCTGCTAGGGAAAGGTCGGGATGATGGCAAACTGGGTAGCCTGTGACTGGTCCAGAGAGGACACTGACCGTTTTTTTTGGTAGTGGGGATTGAACCCAGGGGCATTCTACCTCTGAGCGACACCCCGGCCCTATTTTATTTACTTATTTTTATTTTGAAACAGAGCCTCACTAAGTTGTGGAGGACCTCATTAAGTTGCTGAGGCTGGCTGCGAACCTGTGATCCTCCTGTCTCAGCCTCCCAAGTGCTGGGATTACAAGTGTGCACCATCACACCCAGCTGATACTGACTTCTTAATTCTAGCTCATTGTGGTCTTGAGGAATTCTCACTGATTGTAGCCAGGTGTGCTTTCCAAGAATAGTGGGACATTGCATTTTTTTTTTTTTGGTGAACATGTTTTAATATTGGGATTTATTTTGAAAATTCACAGACATGGAGTGGGCCTAGTGAATCTGTCCCAGATTGACTAGAGGCCTCCAGTTGGCCACCTCTGACCCAGACCTATGTACCAACCCGTTTCTCACCTATCAACTGTTTGAGCTGTGGTAGAAGACTTGACTTCTCCACCCATGCTTTAGTTTGCTCGTATAAAATAAAGATTAGTGGGCTGGGGATGTAGCTCAGTGGCAGAGCCTTTGCCTGGCATATGTGAGGCCCCGGGTTCAGTCCCCAGCACCGCAATAAAATAAAATAAAATAAAATGAGAGTTTCCTTCTAGCCTTGTTTTGAGGTATAAATGAGATAATGCTTATATCTGCTCAACTTGGTAGCTGGCCTGCAGTATAACTCAGTAAATGCTATCTGTTAATATTAGAAGTCAATCCAGTAGGGGTTAAATAGAAGCACCACTTTCCCCATTTCTTCTAACAAGGGTGATTTTTTTCTGGTTAAATTGTTTTCTAAGGGCAGGGTGAGGGAGCCTTTTCTTACTAAGTATGTAAGAGCCCCTCTAAACAGCTGCTTTCATTCATAAGAAGGTGGTTATAGATAATTGTGAACATTTTATCCTTATGAATCCATAATTCATACATAAAAATGACAAGAGGGAGCTGACTCATATTTGGTGACTTCTGACATCTGACTCATCTCTTGGAAAAGGCTGTGAATCAGTGTCAGAAAGGGGTTTGGTTCACACAGAATAATCATTGAAATAATCAATGCTAAAGCAGAGGATTTGAGGTCATGGATACATGTGTCAAATTCATGCCCACAGTTGCTGGCATGGATATTTGAAGTTACCCATGAGGGCTTACACTTGGCACTCAGGCATTTCATGTTAGTGGTGTGTGCTGCTCTGGGTAAATGCTGCGATGGTAACGAAAGATTTGCAAGTCCGTGATACTTAGTTTAGCTAAGTAAAGACATGTGCAACAGATCTTTCTTTGAGTTAGAAAGTTAATTTCTAATATATGCTCTTGGTCCTAGCAGATCTTGTATTACATTCAAAAGTTCAAATTTTTCCGGTCAGCTGCAAACAAGCATTTGCCTCCTTAATTTAATATGGATTTTATGAAAAAGGATCTGTACCTGTAAAACTTGAAAGTATCTTATTGTTGTCTTCATTGTACTAAATTTTTGGCCCATGCGCCTATGCCTGTCTCTTAGTCATTATTTTCTTCTTAATTCTTCAGCATTTAATTAGAATTTAATTCACAGCTCACGTTGACTTTTGAGATGTGTGGAGCTCGGTTGCATTTTGGCAAAATGTCATTTGGGCATAAAACTTTAGACTTGCTAATAATTGGATGCAGGCTGTGTTAAACAAAACAAAACAAAACAAAACAAAACAAAAAACAAGACTCTCTCAGTGTTTTCTATTGAAAAAGCTATTTTTCTCTTCCATAAGGAAGTTTCTGCTATTGCTCAGCAGACTGGTTACTAGTTTATATTTGAAGTAGCCAAAAGCGAGTTACCAAGTTTTCGCCAAAATTATATCCACAAAATCTTATTTTTCTAGCTTTTTCTCATTTAGTGTTACAAAGATAATGTCCATTAAGTCGTAACTGAGTTTCCCCAGCCTCCTTCCTCCTTCAACTCCGCATTCCAAGCTTCTTTAGGCTCTGAGATGGTATGCCTGAATAGGCTATAATACATTTTCTTAATTTTTAGGCTTTCAATTTGCATAATTGTATTTACATAAGCCCAAAGAGTGTTAATTTTGGCACTAGGGATGAACAAAGGGAAAACCCAGTATTTGCTCTTGTTTGTGAATCTTTTCAGAGTGAAAGTTTCTTATAGACCTCAATAAATGAAAATACTGGAACTTTATAAGTGTGATGGGATCTTGTTTTTTTTCTGTATTGGGAAGCTAGTCTCAGTCAAGATATTTGCAGATTGAGCACCTCAGAGTCAAAGCTTACGCCAGTAGTCATATGCCCTGTGCTGATGATAGAGTGCCAAGAGCCACGGGGAACCCTTGGTGGCTGCTTTTCCTGGTCCTGCACCTGGGCTGGTCCTAAGTTACCTAGCTGATCTCTCATGGCCACAGTTTTATCATTTGTACAATGTAGGTGTTAAACCAGATGTTTAACAATTTTTTTTCCTATTCTCAAATTCCCTTCTGTACCCAAAGAACACATATTAATTTGGGAGTGAATTTTCATCGAAGTAGGATTTGGTTTTATTAATTATTAATATCCTTTCAATAGAAGTAATATTGAAATATAAATGATTTTTTTAGCTGGGTGTGGTGGCACATGCTTGTAATCCCAGTACTTGGGAGGCTGAGACAGGAGGATTGCAGGTTCGAGGTGAGCCTCAGCAACTAAGTGAGGCCCTTAGCAACTTAGTGAGACCCTGTTTCAAAATAAAAATAAAAAATAGGGCTGGGGGTATGGCTCAGAGGTAGAATGCCCCTGGGTTCAATCCCCAGTACCAAACAAAAAATGTGATTTTTTGGGAAGCAGATGGAGTTTAGGGAAGGGAGTGCACCTAACGTGGTTAGGGAAGGAAGCACGACACAAGGCAGTGTGCACAATGGAGTTTCCAATGTGTGAGGTACAGTTTAGTGTATGGATGTTATACTTCAATAAAATTTTGAGTTGGGCATGGCAGCACACGCCTGTAATCCCAGTACTTGGGAGGCTGAAACAGGAGGATCACAGACTCGAAGCTAGCTTTAGCAATTTAGCAAGACCCTCAGCAACCTGAGACCCTGTTTCCAAGATTAAAAGAAAGGAAAAATAAATACACACATATACACATACAGAGTTGGGGGTGTAGCTCGGAGGTAGAATGCCCCTGGGTTCAATTCCCAGAACCACAAAAAAATAAAATTTTGAAAAAGGAAGAATATTATGTGTATGCTAAAAGGCATGGAAGAGTATCCATTAGAATGAATAAGCAGTTAAACTGGGCACAGTGGTGCAAGCCTGTAATCCCAGTACTTCAGAAGCTGAGACAGGAGGATCACAGGTTCAAGGCTAGTTTTGTCAACTTAGAGAGACCCTGTTTTGATGGATGGATAGATAGATGATAGATAGATAGATAGATAGATGATAGATAGATAATAGGGCTGGGGATATAGCTCAGAGGTAGAATGCCCCTGGGTTCAATCCCCAGTAACACACACACACACACACACACACACATACACACACACACACACACACTAGCAGTCACCTCTGTGTGGTAAGAGAGTCACAGGTTTGTGGCCAGCCCCAGCTATGTAGTGAGCCCTCCATAGCTATTTCAACATAAAGAATAAAATAGGGCTGGGGGTGTAGCTCAGAGGTAGAATGCCCCTGGGTTCAACCCCTAGTACCACACACACACACACACAAAATATTCCTTTGTGGTTTTCATATGTCTCCAGTGAACATTTTTAGTTAAAAATGGGGAATGTACAGTACAGTTTACAGGGGGAAAAGGGCAGTAGGCTCATTGAGTTTCTTAGAAAATGCCCCAGAATATTTCCCTCCAAGGAGAAGCCCCCTTGCTTCAGGAGAGTAATAGGCAAGTTTAGACCTTTGATGAAGCAAAGACCTTTTGCAGCAGATACTAAAAAACATATTCAAAAGCTGGGTGTGGTGGTATATGCCTGTAATCCCAGAATTTGGGAGGCTAAGGCAGAAGCATCGCAGGTTCAAAGCCGGCCTCAGCAACCTAGAGAGACCCTGTTTCAAAAGAAAAAAAAAAATAAAAAGGGCTGGGAGTATAGCTCAGAGGTAGGTAGAATGCCCCTGAGTTCAATTCCTACTACCAAAAAAAAGGTATTTGAGTTGAATCATTGAGAAAGAAAGAGAGATGGGATAGCATGAAAATTATGAGTTTTTATCTTCTGTTATGGCCAGTGGTTCTCCTGGCAAGAGTGACCAGAATAGCCCACAGCCATTCTCTCAAGTCCCACCCAGTTCTGGCTAGAAACTTCTGGCAGCTTTTTAGGAAACTTACAGATTTCAAAGGTGTGTTTAGCAATTCCAGGTGGTGCAGCTGCTCGCAGGTTGTGGCTACATTGGCATGTGACAAGTGAGCAATGTCCTCAGACAAAAGTCAAAGAAGGTGGTTTCCACTTAGGGAACAATGTAGGGCCTTTTGGATTTAGTGGGGAGTGTGTGTGCTTTTGACAAAATATATCATTTTAGAACAAAAGTTTTGCTTGTGGGGATGGTAGTTACACACGCTAACGAGTGATGAGTTAGTACCTCATGTGGGTTTTGAGTTGTGCAACATTCTGGCTGTGAATCACTCCCCTGGGCTTCATGGCCGCATGTTAGTTCCTTCCTGCCCCTCACCTCACCCCTAGGTTTCTTCTAAAAACAAACAACTCAAATTATTTAGCATATTTTCTTTCCAACCACACTTTAATGCTGAAAATTGGTTGAACTGATATAAATACTTACTGATTTAGGTAAGATGTTATTATAGTTAGTGCCATACTCCACACACTAATCCTCCCAGCACTGTCTTGGAATTTAACTCGGGACAGGTGGTGGTAGTGGTGTTATAAACAAATCCCTCTGCAGCATCTTATAGTTTCCTAAACTAGAGTCAGCCTCGATGTCTTATTTGGGCTTAAAAAAATGGATTTGGTCATCTTCTGACATGTTCTGTGTAATTTGCTAAGATGAACTTGAAAATAAAAATTTAAATGTAACTGTTCTTGTCCTCCCCACTCTCTAGACTGCACCACCTACTTGAATCCAGTGGGGAAGCACGTGATTGCTGATGCCCAGAACATCACAATCAGCCAGTACTCTTGTCACGACCAAGTGGCAGTCACCGTTCTTTGGTCCCCAGGGGCCCTTGGTAAGTGTTCAAAAATCAAGTCCACTGTGGTGAGCTGGGGGCGTGGGGCCCCGGGCAAGGGTCCCACATGTGATGCTGCATACACTTGCTGGCTGCACGCAGCTCTTCATTTTCTTCCTTGACTATTATTGAGAGCAATGTGGTTTGAATAGCCACAGTGTGAGTGGTAACTGGCACCGAGGCCTTGGCCTCTCCGTGTCTCAGCTCTAGTTGGAGGGTGGCAGTGCCAGGAAGGCCTGTGGCCCATCCAAAGGCATAATGGCTTTGGCATCCAGCATTAGTGGTCTCTGTGGCCACAGGCATCTGGGCCTGGCATCAGCACAGTTTGTGACTTTTCAGGAAAATTCTAGTTTTTGTGAGAAACTATGAAATCGATGAATTGTTAAAGTTGGCAGCTAATTGCAATTTTATTTAAACTACATGGACCAAGAAACAAACAAACAAAAACCCCCAAACTGAAGTAAGGAAACCAAAGGAAGGCAAACCCACATTATCTGGCCAGATTCGGGTGGGCTGAATCTGTCTTCTTGAGTGAATTGATGATCCCTACGAGAGAGTGGGTTAGTCAGTCATGGGACATAGTAAGGGACCATTTGTCTTGATGGACTGGGTTTGAACCCAGAATTGACCTTTCACAAGAGGCATTTAAACCTCACGGAGCCCCGGCTTCCCTATCAAGTGGAGATGAGAACTACCTCGAGGTTAGAGGTACACATAGTAAATGCCCAGAGGGAGCTCTCAGGGAAGACCAGCTGCTGTTACTGTCAGAACCTGGGGCTCAGGCCTCCCACTCTGATACTGCCACTGACCTCGGACATTTTCCAAAACCTGGCCAGGAAGAAATAAAATAAAGCATGGATTTCTTACTCTGAGCAGGGTAATTCTCAGAAGCACTGGACTGTAGGAGGGGTGAGTGCAGGGAGAAGGAGTTGGAGCAGATGGCAGCCTGACCCGCCTGTCCACATAAGTGATTCTGAGTTTGAACCCCATGGGTTTTCCAAAAATAATATTACCTTAACATTTAAAGATCAAAGCATTCTCTGTGGGTAAAAGGGAAGTGGTCATTCCACGCAAGGCTTTAATGGTTAAGGGCTTGTTCCCAATTGTGGGCTCCCTCTTAGAATGGAAGTAAGGGGTGCGAGCTGGTGGTAGGAAGCTAATACAGGAACAGAGGAGAGGGCAGAGGCTGTGGTTTTCCTGGACACTGATTTATGGGTAGGGGTGGATGGACAGGTTCTATCAAAGACACTTCTTGGAAGGCAGGAGAGCATGTGGGTTAAGAGCACTGGCTGAGAGTCAGATATACCCTGAGTTCAAATCCTCCCTCTGCC
The DNA here is from genome assembly GCA_004027185.1 of Glis glis. Taxonomy (NCBI): domain Eukaryota; kingdom Metazoa; phylum Chordata; class Mammalia; order Rodentia; family Gliridae; genus Glis; species Glis glis. Next base: position 33,371 of record PVJS01002110.1, on the reverse strand, counting down.
ACTTCATTCCTGTGTGACCCTTGGCAAGTCAGCCAGCTTCTTTAAACCTCGGTTTCCTTACCTGTAAACGAGGATAACAGTACCTTCTTCCTATTTTTGTTAGGAGTTAATGAGTTTAAATGATGTGAAAGAGAGCAAGTAAGTTTCTTTGAGGGATGTTACCCTATAGATTTTATAACTATAAGGTATTATTAGTATTATGATAAATGTGTTTCTGTGATAGAGGAATTACGTTTGTAGCCTCTGCCTCAGCCCCAGATTTACATAATGATTTTCAGGCTGGCTGGCTGTGTGTGTGTGTGTGTGTGTGTGTGTGTGTGTGTGTGTGTGTGTTTAACTGAAGATTGAACCCAGCAGCACTCTACCACTGAGCTAAACCCAGTCCTTTTTATTTTTTATTTCGAGACAGGGTCTCACTAAATTGCTAAGGCTGGCTTTAAACCTGCAGTCCTCTTGTCTCAGCCTCCCAAATACTGGGATTATAGGCATGTGCCACTGAGCACAGCCCAGGTAATGAGTTTTTAAGTTATTGTGAGATGCATGGCCTTTAATCACATCAATTCCTGGCTTTTGTTAAACAACAGTTTTGGGAAACATTGCATAAATTAAATTTTTTGCGTAAATACTAAAGATTTGTTCAAAAAATCTTTTTTTTTTATAATCTCAAGAAGTAAGTTCTTGTGAGATCTACTAAATAGTCATTGGTCCAAAGACCTTGCATCTTGTCATCATGGCTGAATGTGGCTGTGGATCAGCCGGCTGACCCACAGCCAGATTAAAACACAACCCAGCAGAGTCCTGTGCCCTAAGCACTCTGAACCCCTAAAATGTGAGACTCTAATTGTGGCGTCTCTGCCTTACCCACCATGAAAAAATGTGCTCTTCATCAAATAATTACAGGATTGGAGAACCTGTTCGAAAGAGAAAAAGATTTCCCTGCCCTTTGCCATCAATAATTTTCCCACCTGGTTAATTGCATCCTGTGTAATTACTTTTGCCCTGGGAGGGGAAGGGTTGAAAAATGTCTCCTTGTCTAGTGTTCTGAAAGAATGTGAAATCGATATCTCGCCAGTTGAGGCCGGCTTTGGGGATCTCCAGCTGCAGTTGGACCACTCTAGTCTCCATGGGATACAGAGCCCCAGCGCTGGCTCTAGTGGCCATCAGAGCTTAATCCTTTTGAAAGCATCTAGTCGGACGTGCAGTGGGGGAAGCTCAGGTGGCGGGAGGCTGGGCCGGCGCCTTTCAGCAGCACTGTGGGTGTCTCTGGGCCTCAGAGAGCTGTATGAAGGGCACACACTGGGCATCCCTTGGGTGTCTGCTTTATAGGCCTGATTAGAGCAAGAAATGCTTTGTAAATCACATTGGCATTCTCCTAAGCTCTTTAATCTCAAGTCCAGGAACCCCTTGGGTGCAGACGCACACTTTGTTGGGAATTTTGTATGTTGCTTAGTGAAACATGCCAAAAAATAGAGAGCTAAAACTTAAAGTGGAAATATGGCTTAGGGGCATTCCCCACTCAATTCTGGGAATTATCAACTGAATGCACCTTGTTTAATGATTTAGAAGTTATATATTCTGCTGCAGTCTTATTAATAGTATTATTAGTATTTGGTACTGGGGATTGAGCCCAGGGGCATGCTACCTCTGAGCTACATCCCTTGCCCTTTTTTAAATTTTGAAACAGCATCTCACTAAGTTGCTGAGGTTGGTCTTGAACCTTCAATCTTCCTGTATCAGCCTTCCAAGTATTGGGATTATAGGGGTGTACCACCGCTCGAGCTCAGCTAGGCTTTTATGATCAGTTGTGACTTGGGCGAAACCTCATGCTACACAGGCAATGGATATTTGTGAAATGGCTGGATGGATTAGAGATTAATCATATTAGTAATGGTGGGACAGAGAAAACCACCTGGGCTGTGCTAGAGGAATGCAGGGTACACACTTTTTCTTTCTGTGGACTCAGATATTCTGGGCAGAGTCCTTTATGTCCAGTGTGTAGGTGGAGAGGATGGCAGTCTCAGAGGAAGGAAAGTGTGCTCAGAAGTGATTAGGTCGGCTTCTCATAAATGCATCCTGCTTTGCTTAGGCATTGAATTCCTGAAAGGATTTCGGGTAGTACTGGAAGAGCTGAAGTCGGAGGGAAGACAGTGCCAACAACTGATTCTAAAGGACCCAAAGCAGCTCAACAGTAGCTTCAAAAGAACTGTAAGTCACACTTGGGGAATGTGCTCCTGGAGACACGCCATTGTTCTGGGGTCTGAATGGTCTATTGAAAGTCTGAAATTGGAGAAGCAGGGGCTCTGGGGTCCACCCCACCCACCAGCCAAGGTGGGCAAGGATGGGGCGGAAACTCCTTAGCACCTCTCTGCGGTAAACACACCTCTCAGGTTACACCCCAGCGGCCATCAGGAAGGTGTCTGTGCTCTGCAGGGGTATGTGGGCTCATTCTCCTCTCCCCCAGCTCTGAGGCTCAGCAGTAAGGAGCCACAGCGTCTTTGCCAAACATTGTCTATTTTCAGAGTTAGTGATGCAGCAGACTTGTTCCAGGAAGCAGACTGACTGTGCTTCGTGGGGAAGTGTCCCCGGCTCTGAATTGTGTCTGAGTGGCAGTCGCACAAGTCTCACACAGGTGGAAGGAAGGGTGATTTCTCCATGATGCCACATGTGGCTTTTTATTGTTGTTCCCTTTTAGGGAATGGAATCTCAACCTTTCCTGAATATGAAATTTGAAACGGATTACTTTGTAAAGATTGTCCCTTTCCCGTCCATTAAGAATGAAAGCAGTTACCACCCTTTCTTCTTCAGAACTCGGGGTGAGTATGGTTTTTCCCACCTGGTTCCCTCAAGGAGACGTTTTTCCTGCTTTTAATGATTGCCCTACAGAAATGTGTTCGAGACCACACCAGATACTGGTGTGAAACAAGCAAAGTGGGGAGAAAAGCATCCCAAAATGTACTTTTAAAAATTAAGGTTAGGTGCTGGGTGTGGTGGTGCACGCTTGTAATCCCAGTACATGGGAGGCTGAGACAGGAGGAACGCAGGTTCGCGGTCAGCCTCAGCTACTTAATGAGGCTCTCAGCAACTAAGACTCTGTTTCCAAATAAAAAATAAAATAGGGCTGTGGGGTGTAGCCCAGAGATAGAAAGCCCCTGGGTTCCATCCCTAGTACCACACACACATTAAAAAAAAATTAAGGTTAGGCACAGGCTCTGTTAACATTACCAAAGACACCTGCTCCTGGTTTGTTCTACAAGAGGCCTGGTGTTTGACTTTTTTGGGGTATTCTATAACTACCATTAAGATAGCCATGTATTAAAACAGGGTGACTTTTGTGGGTTGGGGGTGCAGCTCAGTGGTAGAGTGCTTGCCTAGCATGCAAAAGGCCCTGGGTTCAATCCCCAGCACCACACATACACATACACAAAAATGTGTGTGTTTGGCACTGGGGATTGAACCTAGGGGCATTCTACCTCCAAGCTACACCCCCAGCCCTCTTTTATTCTTTATTTTGAGACAGGGTCTCACTAAGTTGTGGAAGGCCTCACTAAGTAGCTGAGGCTGGCCGTGAACCTGCGATCCTCTTGTCTCAGCCTCCCAAGTACTGGGATTACAAGCATGCGCCACCACGCCTGGCTTACAAAAATGATTTTTAAAAACTCAGAAATAAAAATTATAGGTTGATTTGGGGGTGAAGGATAGGAGCATGAAACGATTTCATCTCATACCTGTCATCAGAGGGTGGTCAGGTTTGGTTTAAGAAAATTAAATATTATCCCTGAGAGCACCTCTCTTTGGAAAGTTTTATGAACTTATCAGTGCCAGGCTCTGTTCTAAATGCTTTCCATCTGTGAATACAGTTTATCTCTGTAACAAGGAAACCATTCTCCCCTACTAGATGTGTAATCACAGAGAGAGAGGGAGAGAGGGAGAGAGAGAGAGAGAGAGAGAGAGAGAGTAGAGGGCTTGCCTGGAGCTGGGATTCAAACCCCAAGAAGTCCAGCACTGGATCTGTACCCTCAACTAGGAGCCATGCTGGGTTCCCAGTGCTCCCCTTTCCCTGTATGTGGTGTCCCTCTAATCTCCCCAAATTTCTGTGTTCTAACTTGGTGGCTAGTCACCCTAAAATCTATAATGGTTCCCTCCCTGCTGTCCAATATTTCAGATCTTGGACAGTCATCTGCCGGTCCAATTCAGTGTCTTCTCCTTTGTGATCTGCTGTCCTCATCCTCTGTGAGATTGTGGTTTCAACTCCAGCCTGAATCCATGTTTCCCTTTGTGGAATTCCTACTGTGGTTTTTTCTTTGCTACAAAGTTATAAAGTTGGTTTTAGTTTCTTAATTAAAATGGGATTCCATAGTGCAATGACCATGTACATGTCACATCTCTTGATGCCTTACACAAATAACCAGAGAGTGGATTCAGAGAATGCGTTTGTAAAACCCTTGCCCAAATAAAAACTAGCATAATTTTGTTTTGTTTTTGTTTTTGTGGTACTGGGGATTGAACCCAGGAGCATTCTACCTCTGAGCTACATCCCCAGCCCTATTTTATTTTTTATTTTGAAACAGAGTCTCACTAATCTGCAGAGGGCCTCACTAAGTTGCTGAGGCTGGCCTCAAACCTGTGATCCTCATGTCTCAGCCTCCCAAGTACTGGGATTACAAGCGTGTACCACCATGCCTGGCAAAAAACTAGCATAATTTAAGATGCAATTCCCCATTGGAATTAACTTGTCTGTCTGGGGATGAGGTGAAAGCAGGGGATGCATTCCTGGAATGCGAACGTTTGTCACCACTTTGGTGCACTGTGGCTTTGAGGCTGCCTTCAATTTTCTGGGCATTAGATGGATACTTTCAGAAGACTCTCCCTGGGTTAGCAGCGTGGTATGTTGGGCTGGTTGTTTGGCCTCATTTAAATGTGTTGTTATCCACTTTCATTGAGGAAAAATAAAGTAAGAATTCAACAAATATTTTCTAATCTAAATTATACATTTCATTCATTCAAAAACAAAAGATTTGGGGGAGAGTATTTGGAGAGCCCTGACAAATTATTTCTGAGTGTGTTCATCATCACACGTTGATGATAATGAAAAATGAAAATAATTTCAGCCAGGAGTGGTGGCGCTTGCTTGTTACCCCAAGTACTTGGGAGCTGAGACAGGGGGATTGTAGGTTCGAGACTAGTCTCAGCAACTTGAGGCCCTCCACAACCTAGTTAGACCCTGTTTCAAAACAAAAAATAGAGCCAGGTGTGGTGGCGCATGCTTGTAATCCCAGTACTTGGGAGGCTGAGACAGGAGGATTCGGGTTTGCGTCCAGCCTCAGCTACTTAGTGAGGCCCTCAGCAACTTAGTGAGACCCTGTTTCAAAATGAAGAATACAAAATAGGGCTGGGGGTGTAGCTCGGAGGTAGAATGCCCCTGGGTTCAATCCCCAGTACTGCCCCCCCCAAAATAATAATAATAAAAATAAAATTGGGTTGGAGATACAGCTCAGAGGTATAGTGCCCCTGGGCCCAATCCCCAGTACCAAACACACACACACACACACACACACACACACATTATGGTGCATCTAAGCAGATATATGTAGCCATTAAAAATTGCAATGTAAATAATATAATTATGAGAAAGAATAACAGTGTTACATTGTTAAATGAAAAATTGTTAAAAGACTGCATCATTCTGTTTTGTAAAAATATAAATAAAATGCATGAATGCTTACATTAAAAATAAATAAATGTGTTTTTATCATATTTAAATCCTGTTTCGAAGCTACTGGCTTCAGTACCTGGTTTTCAGCACTGACACTACTAGTTAGTAAAAGCCTACATATAGCTTTTAGAGTCTATCAAAAGGATTTTTTTGTGTGTGTATGTGATACTGGGGATTGAACCCAGGGCATTCTACCTCTGGGCTACACCCCCGACCCTATTTTATTTTTTTATTTGGAAACAGGGTCTCACTAAGTTGGTGAGAGCCTCACTAAGTACCTGAGGCTGGCTTGGAACCTGAGATCCTCCTGTCTCAGCCTCCCAGGTACTGGGATTGCAAGCGTGCGCTACCATGCCCAGCTCTATCAAAAGGATTCTAAGTTAGAAAATGGATAAAGGTTAAAATATGCCCTCAACAGTTACCAGAACCAATCCAAAGTTCTCTGTGCCTAGGCACTTCCACAGTGGGGCCGGGCTGGCATTTCTATTTACAGCTGAAACAGAGCCTCAGGTGACAGTAGCATGAACATAGCTCCACGGCCCTTGGCCGCCAGCCTCGAAACTACGTCATGCTTGACAAGCTTTTAAAATCTGGGTGACTTTACACCGTTTCCATTTATGTGGAGTCCAGCGAAATGCATTAATATTTTTATATTATGCCGTTTACATTTTCATAAGATAGAACTGCACTATGGTAAAAATCATTGTCGATATATTTTATACCCTTCCCAGCAGCACCACACACAGTATATTTATACTTCATTGAACCGTTGGATAAGGAAAATGTCAAACTGTCCTAAAGCTAAAAATGTTTCTCTCTCTTAATAGCCTGTGACCTGTTGTTGCAACCAGACAACCTTGCCTGTAAACCCTGTAAGTAGAGCTGTTCTTATCTGTCACGCCTCAGTGTTGCCACTGTGGGAGTTTGGGGGCGGCCTCTGGATGCTCACTGTGGCTGCTTCCTTCTTCCAGTCTGGAAGCCTCGGAACATGAACATCACCCAGCATGGTTCGGACATGCAGGTGTCCTTTGACCATGCACCGCACAACTTTGGCTTCCGTTTTTTCTATCTACATTACAAGCTCAAGCATGAAGGACCCTTCAAACGAAAGACCTGTAAGCAGGTGAGCCGCTGGGTGTGCGTGAAGGAACACTGCGTGGTTAAAGTGACTCCTGGGCCCCTGGCATTGGGGTGACTCCACGTGAGCATTCGGCTTTGTTGGCTTTCAGTAGTCAGTAGATATTCTAGAATGTTCAGCACTGGTTATGTCTTGGGCATGTTGGCATTGGCACTTACTCCCTACTTATCTATATCTTGGCTGTTCCAGTGGTGATACAGCCTGGAAAAAGTATTGCCAAGGATTCAAGAGAATCTTTTATGTTTTAGATATTCATCAGGTGCTCACTGTGTGGGAGGCACTGAGCTTTCCGCTTCTTGAGTCCTGACCACTCCATGAAATAGAGGCTGCTGTCATCTCCCCTTCACACAGGGGACTCTCAGGCTCAGGGAGGTTGCTGGTCTTGCTCAAGGTCACACTGCTAATATGGAGAAAACCAGATGGAGGAGGCCACCCATTAGTCGTGCAGCGGCCACTGATGTCACCCACAGGCCAAGGTTAAGTAGAGACTCAGGGCAGTCGAGAAGTGGGGAACACCTTGTGGCAGCTCACAGGCTTGCTGAATCGCCCCCTTCAAGCACAGAGGGGTTTTCGGTACCTTTCTACACATGCTTCTGTGCATGGGAAGTTCTGCCATAGTTCTTCTGTCCTGCTGATTGTCACCTCTGTCACTGGCCTTTGACTTCCTGCTCAAGGTAAAATTATGGCAAAATACATACAAATATAGACTGGTCATGTCTTTTCCCACCCTTTTTAAGGTAAAGGGTATTCCAATCAGTTTCTCTGTCTTTAAATGAGATATTCCTGCTGAGGGTGCCACCAGCGAGGCACAGAATATGACGGGGTCCTGGGCTCTCGTGGGCCTCTTACCAAGGTGAAGTTCAGGCAACACGTGGCAGGTCAACTCAGTGGCTTTTTGGGCTAATCATTTGGAAATGTGATCAAGACTGGTGGCAGGTCTCCTTCAGCTCTGGAGGAGAAGAGAGGCCCTGATAACTTTTTCCAAGAAGTGAGCTTTTAAAATATGGGTTGCTTCTTTGCAGGAGCAAAATACAGAGACAACCAGCTGCCTCCTTCAAAATGTTTCTCCAGGGGATTATATAATTGAGGTACGTCTAACTGCAGAAAGCCCTATTATTAATTCCACAAAATGCAGTTCATATACAATTCTAACTTTATGACACTAATATTTCAAGCCATTGAAGGTGCGCACAAGTTATAGTTTTACATGGTTCTTATGCTTTTCAAAAAGTTTGTGCATAATTGATGGTTGATCTTTTCATTAAAAAGTTCAAATAAATATTTTTATGTAACCACATAGTCCATATAACCAGGATTTAAAATTTCTGTGTAGTATTATTTTATACTACAAAGATATGTTCTTAAAAATTTTAGCTTTAAAAAGTTTTGATTTGAGCTGGGGCTATAGCTCAATGGTAGAGCACTTGCCCAACATGTTCAGGCCCTGCATTTGAGGTCCAGCACTGAAAAAGAAAAGAAAAGAAAGAAAAAAAAAAAAGAGGAAAGAGCTTTCTTTTAATATTAAAACAGCAAAACAAGCTGGGTGCAGTGGCACACGCCTGTAATCCCAGTACTTGGGAGGCTGAGACCAGACAATCACAGGTTTGAATGCACTGTAACTTAGTGAGACTGTGTTTCAAAATAAAAAGTGCTAGAGGTGTAGTTCAGAGGTAGAACACCCCTGGGTTCAATCCCAGTACCACCCAAAACCCAGCAAGACAAAAGTTAGGTCCACTATGTCCGCCTACACTTCTGTAGGGTTTCTCTTGCTATTCTCAACAGATACCACTTCAAAGAGCATGTAAATTATATGTTTCTTTTCTTTTCTTCTTTAAGATTCCTTTTCCAGTATCAAATTGGTACTATAAAAACAGGAGTAAAAGTAAATTAACAATTTGTCCATAGCCCCACTATTCAAAGACAGCCAGCATGTCTTAACATTTTGGTAGGAACACCTAGTTATTGCATTCCTCGGTAGCAGTCTGTGGCTCGGGCCAGACACACCTTCTTAAAGCATTCATGGAGATCCAGTAAAATCAGTGGTAGGGTGCCAGTTTCATGGAGGATTGTTAGGATGTGGGATTCACTAGCTGAATTCCTCTGTGAATAATCAGGCTTTTGATTCGTGGAGGTTAGAAGTTTGAGGTGGTAGAGTAGAAATGAACCTGAGTGTACCCAGTGCCTGGTTAGTGCCTGGTTGCAGTCTGATAAATGATTACAGGCCCCAGAGGCTCTCTTCCCTCAGCCACTCTCTTCCACTTGTGCCCCACCCCCACTGCCCGCTGATGGAAAAATGAGTGAAATCACCGTTTTTTTTTCCACTTACCTGATAGACACAATTTGTTGAGGTGCTAGCACTTTAATAATAATAATAATGATGATGATGATGATGATGATGATGATGATGATGAGCTGGGCATGGTGGCGCATGCTTGTAATCCCAGTACTTGGGAGGCTGAGACCGTAAGATCGCAAGTTTGAGGTCAGCCTCATCAACATGAGACTCTCCGCAACTTAGACCCTGTTTCAAAATTAAAAAATAAAATAGGACTGGGGGTGTAGCTCAGAGTTAGAATGCCCCTGGGTTCCATCTCCAGTGTCACAAAAAAAGTAAAATAAAAAAAAATAATACTGCATCCTCTGTTTTAACAGCTGGTAGATGACACTAACACAACAAGAAAAGTGATGCACTATGCTTTAAAGCCAGGTAAGAATTTTGTTGAAATTTTGGCTCTAGTTTACTATAGACTAAGGTATCTTACTTTACAGTTTACAAAAAAAAAAGAAACAAAATTCACCCCCTCCCTCTTAAATGATGTTCCATCCAATCTGAGCTTCCTTGCACCTTCCTGTAGATGCCTGGAAGATCAAAGCCGGTGTGGTGTCTAGGCTGGGACTAAATAGTCAATTGTCCTCAGAAGAAAAGTAGTGGGAGGAGAGGTTTCCTTAGGCAAAATTGTCACTCAGAGGTATTTACTGTCTCAGCAGACTCTGAACTGTTGAATTATTTTCTACAACCCTTTAAAAATGAACCCTTCAATCCTTTTATACTCACCATACCTGAGCCAGAGAAAGGTGGTTTTGGGGTCTTAGAACCTGTTGGGCAGCTTATGTTTAAAAAGGAAAAAAAAGTTATTTCTCTTTGAACCTGTTACGCCGCTTAAGTTCAACAGTCTTCCTTTGAAACCCTCCAGTGCACTCACCGTGGGCTGGGCCCATCAGAGCCGTGGCCATCACTGTGCCCCTGGTCGTCATATCGGCGTTCGCAACGCTCTTCACTGTGATGTGCCGCAAGAAGCAGCAAGGTACCTCTTTGTGTCCTGTCCCCCCACAAAGGGCAGGCCAGGGGTCATTGCCAACAGAGAGGGAGATGGGGGACACCAGGCTCCTCCAGGTGTGTGTGTGGGGAGGCTCATAGCTCCTAGTCAGCCACTGGCTACCTCAGTTCCCACAATTAGAATATTGACTGTCATCTCAGGAGCTACTCAAAGGACAGGCACAATTCAATTCTCAAACTCAGGTTGGTAAATTCAAGGGCATGAAGGAAGTGTAAAGCATGAGTAAGGATATAGGAAGGGACTGGTCATTCATAATACCAAATGTCATGTGAGGCCCTTCTGGGGAGTTGGAAATATTTCATATCTTGATCTGGCTGCGGGTTACACAGATGTGTACTTATACAAAAATTCATAGAGACGTACATTTAAGAATTGTGCAATGTTAGCTGGGTATAGTAGTATGCACCTATAGTTCCAGCTACTTGAGAGGCTGAGGCAGGAGGATCACTTGAGCCCAAGAGTTGGAGGCCAGCCTGAGCAACATAACGAGACTGCATCTCAAAATAAAAATAAAAATAAATTGTATACTTAATCTTTGTAAATTATACCTCAATAAAACTTTTTTAATTTTTTTAAAGGGCAGCTCTGCCAATTGTTAATTTGTCTAGTACATAGGTTCCCAAAATGGGTGATACTGCTCCCTGGAAGGTGCTGGAAGAAAATATAGATACATAAAAGAATGTAAATTTGTTACAGAATCTTTTTTATTCATTAAAAGAAGGTAGATTATCAGGGGACCTCTGAGTAATTTTTTTTTCTGAAAAGTGTACGGTGAATTTGGGAATCAGTGGTCTAGAAAGTACAGGTGGTTGCAAGAGCCAGCTCTGGGCACTTCACTGACCACAGGTGGCCCCTGCAGCATTTCTTTTGTTTTTTCTTTTTTTGCAGTACCAGGGATTGAACCCAGGGGCGTTCTATCTCCGAGCTACACCCCCGGTCCTATTTTTTATCCTTTATTTTGAAACTGGGTCTCACGAAGTTGCAGAGGGCCTCACTAAGTAGCTGAGGCTGGCCGCGAACCCGGATCCTCCGGTCTCCGCCTCCCAAGTACTGGGATTACAAGTGTGCGCCACCACGCCCGGCCCCCTTGCAGCAGTTTTTGACCTTTTGATGCTCCACTGTAGAAATCAGCTGTCCCATTCAGTGACACCCAAGGAGCTTACGGAGTTGGGGGACTGGGATACCGACTCTAGGTGGGCATATCAACCATTGTGTGTGTGTGTGTGTGTGTGTGTGTGTGTGTGTGTGTGTATGTGTGTGTAGTACTGGAAATTGAACCCAGGGGCATTCTACCTCGGAGCTACACCCTCAGCCCTATTTTATTATTTTTATTTTATTTTATTATTATTTTTTTGTGTGTGTGGTACTGGAGATTGAACTCAGGGGCATTCTACCTCTGAGCTCCACCCCCAGCCCTATTTTTATTCTTTATTTTTGAAACAGGGTCTCACTAAGTTGCAGGGGGCCTCACTAAGTAGCTGAGGCTAGCTGCAAACCCGCGATCCTCCTGTCTCAGCCTCCCAAGTACTGGGATTACAAGCGCGTGCCACCACGCCCGGCTCTTTTTATTTTATTTGGTACTGGGGAATGAACCCAGGGGCTTTCTACATCTGAGCTATATCCCCAGCCCTATTTTATTATTTTTATTTTGAAACAGGGTCTCATTAAGTTGCGGAGGGCCTCACTAAATTGCCAAGGCTGGCCTTGAACCTGCGATCTTCCTGTCTCATCCTCCCAAGCAGTTGGGACTACAGGTGTGTGCCACCACACCTGGCTAATGATTCTTTCTTAAAGATATCATCAAGTCCCAAGTCATATGGAACAAGATGAAGCTTTGTTCATAGGTATCTGCCCTGTCTTCTTTCCCAATTTAGAAAACATATATTCACATTTAGATGAAGAGAGCTCCGAGTCCTCCACGTGTACTGCGGCACTCCCCAGCGAGAGGCTGCGGCCCCGGCCCAAGGTCTTCCTGTGCTATTCCAGTAAAGACGGCCAGAATCACCTGAACGTCGTGCAGTGTTTTGCCTACTTCCTGCAGGACTTCTGCGGCTGTGAGGTATGAAACCCGAGCCTTACTCTTACTCTCAGCAGGACACATGCTCTGTGCTCCCTCCTTTCTGCCTTCTCCTCTCCTCCAGGTCTGCTTCTGTGACACCTGCCTATGTTAGTGCCAGAGTTCCCTAACTGGGGACAGTCTTGCCCTCATCTTCCAGGTCATCCTTCCCATCACCAGTACTAGATGTTTCCTAACATTTGGTTCTAACCTCAACACGCATTTTCTTTCTCTTGCAGTACTGGGGATTGAACCCAGGGGCATTCTACCTCTGAGCTACACCTTCAGCCCTATTTTTTATTCTTTATTTTGAAACAGGGTCTCACTAAGTTGAGGAGGGTCTCACTAAGTAGTGGAGGCTGGCCACTAATCTGCGATCCTCCTGTCTCAGCCTCCCAAGTACTAGGATTATACGTGTGCGCCACCACACCTGGCTTTGACATGCTTTTTCTAAAAAGACTTGAGTGGCACCCACCTGGCAGGAAGTTTTGTGAGCAATAAAAAAACAAAAAAACAAACTGGCTGCCATGGGAGCAGGCAACCAAGGTGGGGAGGAGGTCACTCAAGGCATCCTGGTGAGCATGCACAGGACAGAAGCCCCACTGGAGAGTCAAAGAGAGAATGGCAAATAAAATTCTCTGAGGGAGTTTGGATAATTCTTGGAGGAAGTTTTGCTAAGAAGGGGAATGGAGAAGGGGACCACCATTGGATGGGATCCTGGGGACACAGGAGGAATATTTAACAAAGGGCTCTGTGAGGTTTGACCATCGACTGGTACAAAGTCATGGAAAGAGAAAAATGATGAAGGAAAGAGCAGTAGCCAGAGAGAACTAGGAGGGAGGAAGGGCCGACTCCAGAAAACAAAAATGTGTCAGACACTTGAAGGTCTACTCTAGTTCCTTAGCTGTTCTAGAGTTAGCTACGAACATGTGGCTTCTCTATAAAGTCATAATGTAAATTTTTGGAGTAAAATCTGAAGCTGTTGTGGAAGACACACATTGTTTATTTAAAATGTAGTCGGCTGGGCGTGGTGGTGCACGCTTGTAATCCGAGTATTTGGGAAGCTGAGATAGGAGGATTGAAGGTTCGAGGACAGCCTCAGCAAGTAATGAGATTCTCATCAACCTAGCGAGACCCTGTTTCAAAATAAAAATAAAATAGGACTGGGGGTGTAACTTGGTGGTAGAATGCCCCTGGGTTCAATCCCTAGTACCCCCCAAATGTAGTCATTGTACAGCAATTATGTAGCTGGAAGTTATTTGTACTTTGAAACAGCCCATTGGCCTGTTTCTCTCTCTCTACGTGCAGAGACTGCCCTCTGCTGTCTGTGAAGTATATTTGAAGGCTGGCCCACTTTCCTCCTGTGCAAAAGCCTTGAGCTTGGCAGGTCGGCATCTGCTGGAGAGCAACTGCAAAGTCTAGCCACTGGCACACTGTCTTCTGATGCGGCAAACATAGGTGGTGTGTTTCCTCCCAGTTTTTTTCTGCACAGTTGAATGCACAAATACAATTTTGCATTTGGGCAGATTGGAATGATTTATTTCTGACTCTTAATAATTTTCTCCATGGGCTAGGAGTATAGCTCAATGGAAGAGTGCTTTCCTAATATGTGCAAGATGCTGGGTTCAGTCCCCTGTACCACAAACAACAACAATAACTACACAATTAGCAACTCCGTGTAAACTGCAATTTTAAATAGTCATATCTGAATTAGCCCAAATTGTTAAACTTCTCAGTAGTTAAATACTGTCCCATTTCTGATGATTTCCCTAGGATAAATGCCTGGGGATGGGATTGCTGAGTAAAGATAGGAATTTTACTTTATTTTTTGGTGCCAAGACCTAGGATCAGAAATATTTGGGGGGCACTGGGGATTGAACCCAGCCGTATTTGACCTCCAAGCCACACCCCCAGTCCTTTTTTAATTTTATTTTGCAACAGGGTCTTGCAGAGTTGCTGAGGCTGGTCTCAAATCTGCAATCCTCCTGTCTCAGCTTCCCGAGTATTGGGATTACAGGCATGTACCACCAAGCCCGGCTCCCTCGTGTGCGCTGCTCTCTACCACACTCTTGGCTCCTCCAGGTCATCATCTGTGGTGATTTAGACAAGTGGCCTCCTGTCTCCTCACTTGTAGGGCGGCAGTGGTCATGACCCCATGCTGCTAAAATGAGTTGACCCTCCGAGCTGTTGTGGAGGGCCTGGGGTGAGACTCTCCCCACAGAACCTCAGATGTTTGTCCGTGCTGGGTAACCATAGCCTGCGGAGCTGTGCCAGTAATGGTTGAGGGGCCCCGATGTGACCACCTCTGACATGCTCCAGCTGACTACTCCATTCCTTCTCCGCTTCAGTGTAGAAGAGTGAGCTGCCTTGTTCTCTTTCCAGGTGGCTCTGGACCTGTGGGAAGACTTCAGTCTCTGCAGAGATGGGCAGAGAGAATGGGTCACCCAGAAGATCCACGAGGCCCAGTTCATCATCGTGGTGTGTTCCAAAGGCATGAAGTACTTTGTGGACAAAAAGAACTACAAGCACAAGGGGCGCAGCCGAGGCTCGGGGAAAGGGGAGCTCTTCCTGGTGGCCATGGCGGCCATAGCCGAAAAGCTCCGCCAAGCCAAGCAGAGTTCCTCCGGGGCGCTCAGCAAGTTCATCGCCGTCTACTTTGATTATTCCTGTGAGGGAGACGTCCCCTGTGTGCTGGACTTGAGCACCAAGTACAAACTCATGGACAACCTGCCCCAGCTCTGTTCTCACTTGCACTCAGGGGACCGTGGCCTCCAGGAGCCCGGGCAGCACCCAGGACACGGCAGCAGGAGGAACTACTTTCGGAGCAAGTCAGGCCGGTCCCTGTACGTTGCCATTTGCAACATGCATCAGTTCATTGACGAGGAGCCTGACTGGTTCGAGAAGCAGTTCGTGCCCTGCCATGCTCCTGCGCCACGCTGCCGGGAGCCTGTCCTACAGAAGTTCGACTCGGGCCTGGTTTTGAACGATGTCATCTGCAAGCCAGGGCTGGAGGGCGAACTCTGCCTCAAGGCTGAGGCTGCCGTTCTCGGGGCCACCGGGCCTGCCGACCCACACTTATACCCTGAGGGTCAGCCTGCGGGCCTGGACGAAGATGCTGAAGCCCGGCCCACCCTGCAGCCCCTGTTGCATGCCCTGAAAGCCAGTGACATGCCTCGGGACTCGGGCATCTATGACTCGTCCATGCCCTCTTCCGAGCTGTCTCTGCCTCTGATGGAAGGTCTCTCCACGGACCAGACGGAAACGTCCTCCCTGACGGAGAGCGTGTCCTCCTCCTCTGGCCTGGGTAAGGTGTCCTGTCAGCTTCCTGATACCTGCTTTGGCCATGCCACAGAAATCCGTCAAAGCATTGTTTGGTGTTGACTTATGGGGCAGTGAAAGCCAACAGGAAGTAATGCAGTTCCTTGGTGGACCACATTTACCCCAGGGAATGGGAATATTTGGGCTGTGGAAATACTGATGCTAAATTATGGTGAGCTGCTCAGACCCCACAAGGGTGTTATATAATGTACATAAATTGCATTCTGTTGCCTTCCTGAACTCCCCAAACATTGGCATACCAAAATATATCAGTCTGTGCTAGATAAGGGTTTGTGTGGCTGTGGCTTTGTTGGGACCTATGGTATTCACAGCCCTCTACTCTTCCATTGTCTTTAAAGCCACACACATGGAGTCTGAGGTTCATGGGCGTGATATTCTCTCCATCCTCGCTCAGCTCAGGGCCATAGGTAGGAGGCTCTGTAGGAGGATCTGCTTCCCCAGGGATTCCCCAGCAGGATGCCATCTCAGGCTGCTCCTTACCATCCCTGTAGCTAGTTAGAGTCATGCATGCAAACCCTTGATCCACAAGGAAGGCGTCTTCCTTCCTCAACTAAGGGAACAGGAACCCATTGAGGGGCTGAGAGTGCCAGTCTTGAGCTGGTTCTGATGCCTGCCTCATTTGTGCAAAGTCCGTCGTCCACATATAGATTCAGCCACGTTCTGGCATGATTGCCTGGGGCAGTGAGATGCACTGACTGTGTGGCTCTGTCCTCTCTTCTCTCCACAGGTGAGGAGGATCTTCCTACCCTTCCTTCCAAGCTCCTCGCCTCTGGGGTATGCAAAGCAGAACTTGGTTGCCGCAGCTACACTGATGAACTCCACGCAGTCGCCCCTTTGTAACAGAAAGAAAGAGTCTAAGCATTGCCACTTTAGCTGCCGCCTCTCTGGTTCCCCAGCTCATCTCTGTGGTCATGTGGACTACTTGGAGCTGAGGGCTCATACAAGGATATTTGGAGTGAAATTCTGGCCCGTCTTACCCCCTCCCTGCCTCAGTGTGCTACCAGATGTCTTGGAAAAGTCTCCAATTTTCTAGAACCATATGGAGCTCTGAAAGGCATGTCCATGAGGTCTGAAAGGCATGTCCATTCTGTGTTAGGTCAGTCCTTAGATCAGAGCCTGTTCTGGAAGGTAGGGAGGAAATGGGTAAAGAGAAACAGGAAAATACCTGCGCACTGCCCATTCGGACTTTATTGAGCTCCACAAACTTTGCTATTCTTTGTTGGCTACTTTTATTTGAAATGCTTTGTGGAAAAAGTAATTGAGTTCATTCCAACCACAAAAATCAAGTGCCAGTCTGTCTGGAATCCATATAGTATTTCAGACAACATGCCCATCCATTTTTGATGTGGAACTTGCAATGTAATGGGTGTTAAATAAGCTTTGAGTCAAAGATCAAGAAAGTGAATACCCACTCACCTTTTAAAAACAAGTCTGTATGCATTATCAGGTGACATGGCTGGCCAAGGTGGTGGCCACAGAGCAGACTGGCCATCTTGACCATTCCATCTCAGAGCCTTCTCTTGGTCTGAGGAGGCACCATTGTAGGGGCCAGAGCTGCCTACCAGGTTTCCCTGGGTTACATGTACTGCGCTGTAGCTCAGATGATGGTGTATGGAGTTTATTTTAAGAGACTGTTACCCAGATGGGCCATATTATTGGAAGGTACAATTTGTGCTTCGTTTGGCTTTTTGGTCTAAAGCTATGTCCTGGATATGAGGAATCAGAATTCACTGAAATACAACAGTGTGTGGAGGTGGTGGCCAGTTAATCTGCTGAACTGGTTTTGACTGAGGAAAGGTCCCTTTTTAAGAAGGCAGAAAGGGGACTGTCACAAAAAGTAAGTGTTCTGTTTTTATGAATGACTTCTCCACAAAATTTCTGTTTCCGAAGGGAACACATTCGTTGAGGCCCGGTTCATTGACTAGCACGTATGTAATGACATCTTGGTCTCCCTGTGGAAACCCCTTGTCCTCCCCGTGGAAACCCCTTGTGCTCCCCATGCCCTGGAGCGGTGTGATCGCCTTCTCCCCCTTCTCGTGAGTGCTGTTGGATCTTGCCAACTTGTCTTCTCAGCATTCAGCCCAGGGACCATGGTTTTGACTCCCTCATCATGTAGGACCGACATGAAGGGGGATGTGGATAAACATCCCAACTGGGCGGGAGGTGGGATGGGGCAGGACTTTACCTTCTGAGCATGTGCTCAGCAGGTGGGGACGGAAAGGCTTGCACTCCTTCTGGAAAGAAGAGGTTAGTGTGTGTTTTGGATGCAAATATCCCACTCACTGCTCTGTGAAGGCAGCTGGCAGCTTCTTAGGGGAAGAACGTGCTCATCTGTTCTCTGGCATCAAGTTTCCTGCAGCTGCTCTGAGGGAGAGACAGTGAGCTGCAAGGCTGTCTCCCCATAAAATAGGCATCTCGGCAGAGGAGAGATGTTCCACGTTGTCACTGTGGGCTCCAGGACAAGCACAGAGCTCCTGTGCATATAAGACTGCCTGCTGGTTTCCTTGGCACAAGTTCTGTGAAGATGGTCTGTCCAAACTTGCTAACATATGAAAATTCACTTGGAACATTACCAGAGAGATTTCTTATTGAGGCCAAGAGATGTTTCATGCCTCCAGAGGAACTTAGGAGCTGCTGTTAGGATAGACATTTAGCTTTGCATGTGAAATAAAGCGTCTCTGAGAAAGTGGCCGCAGGGACAGCATGGAGCACTGGGAGGAGGAGCACTGACTGGGTTCCAAGGGCGTGGGCAGAGAGCTCACTACATGAACTCACTTGTTATGAAAATGGAAGGCACAAACAATGTGCGTCTAAAAATCAGGGGATGTTGTAGTTTGGATTTAGGGTTTAGGTACTTATTTTGAACTACTAATGTGTCTGATTCACAGACTCAGACTCTAACATGCCAAGTAACAAAACTACAGCGTGATTGTCTAACCCAGAATAAGTCTAGAAGTCTGACTTCCTAGTTTTGTCTCATTAGTTTCACTTTTTTTCTCCACCCTCCCTCTCATGCTAGGAATGGGAGTAGTTGTCTTGCAGATTAAGACAAAACATCTGTTTTAAGCAGAGCTTCATTTTTTTTTGACTCACAAATTGTCCCAGACAGTGGAAATGATAAGTTGGAATTCAGAAAAAAAAAAAAGTTCTGCTAAGTTACAGGCTTTAGATATTGGGGAAACGAGAATTAGATAATAGCGATGATCTCAGTGAAAGGCCTTGACCTGAGAGTAAATGGCTCGTGTGGGCAATTCAGACAGTGTCCTCTGGCAGGGAGACTAGGGGTGAGCCCAGGACTCCAGCAAAGCAAGAAGGCTGAAGGTAGGGAGCTAGTTGGTCACCTTAACTCACCAATGTCCCACAGAAAGGATTCAGGGAGGGCACAGCCCAGGTAAAGGTGTGCTCTTCTCTGAGAAGTTGGCTGCAAGTAACAGGGACCATCCCGGTGGGCCCTGCCCAGCCACACAAGGTGCAGAACCCTCTCCAGAGGGCCTATACATGGGCCTTTGAAGCTCGTGGATTTTCAGAAAGAATCAGAAGTTAGTCCAGTCCAGTCCCAGGTCTGTAGGTGGGGACTCAGCCAGGTAATGCAGCTTTGAGCCAAAAATGAAATTGGGCCATAAAGTCACGAGATGGACATGTGACTTGGTTGACATGTTAGTACTAACTGAAGACAGTCCCAGACCACACGTCCAAATCAGCGTCTTTAGCAATGATGACATCACTTGAATCAGTGTGTAATAAGTTATAGATGTTTACGTTCATGTATATATGTTTGTCAACGTCCAGTCCTGCCACTCTACAGCCTTAAGATAGTTTGGTTTTGTTTTCTTACCAACCCCTAGTCTAGTCTCAGGTACCCTGACTTATGTGCACACAGGAAGACTGTTCCTCCAAAAATGTAGAGTAACATGAATTTGAGAGTTTTTTTTCAGAGTTGGACATTTTTTCCTTTAAAAGGAACAAAATGGGGGGGTATTTTACTGCTGGGGAAGAAATGACACACCCTCCTCCCAATGGAAAGAACACCTTGCAGTCCCTAGCCACCTCAACACTAATTTGGCTCCCTTAAAAAAGAGAAATCATCCTGTTTGTATTGAAGAGGGATGGGCAATGCCAGTGTGAAGGTCACTAATCTTCCCTCGTTTCTCTTGTTGAAAACTGCTGCTCTTAGCAGACTCTCTGCCTTCAGGGGACGCCAGTGTAGCCAGGCATAAGGAAATCTATGTGTCATGACAAATGGTGACACACATCTTCTCATTCTGCGAATGACGACAGGCCTGGTGAGGACTGTGGCAAGCCGACAAGCTCCCATCCAACGTACTGGGGCAGCTGCTCCAATCATCTGTGGCCATGCGGTGTTTCCAAATTGTCCCATTTCTCAAGAGAAGCTGAAAATTTCTTAATTTTGTTTAATATTAGCAATTAAATTTCAAAAATGTTTGAAGTGAATTTAGGACCAACAGAACACAATAGACCTAATCTGGCCCACTGGCTGCCAGTTTGTGGCCTCTGCTTTATAAGATTTGAAATGAAAGCCACCCATGGGAATTATAAGTGTTGGCACTACCAGAAAATGCTGTCGCATTTGCAACCAGTAACTGGATCGTTTCCCCATCTCTTCTTTAAAAAATTTTTTGATGTGATTCTGAATGTATTTGAGATTGCTTTACATTTCTTGATGGCCTGGAATTCTTGGAACAGTTTCATCTAAACTCCACAACCTGTAGGGCCTTATTTATAGTTTCGCTGTAGGCGTAACCCTTTTTTAGATGGTGTGCTATTCTGAGCTTATGCCAAGACGTAATTAGGAAAACAGGCATTTGTGGGGACCAAGGCAGAGAGAATCTTCTAGTGTCTGCTAGAGCCAGGTGTTTGCATTATCTTCTGTTTTAAATGATCTGTGAGATGACTGTGTTGGCAGTACAAAACAGAAGAGAGAGAAAAGCTTTGCCTGATGTTGTGGTATCAGGAGACCCCATGGGTGTTGGGTCACCCTTGCCATATTGCCTCCTTTGCAGGTGCAGGCTGAAAATAAACAAAAGGAAAACTGACTGTAAGCCAGTGTCTGATTCTGGTTTCAGAATTTGGGGGCTAGGAGAACGTGTAGATAATCTGGCATGTTTCCTCTGTGGTACCAACTGTGCCTGAATTATTCCAGACATGGCTGCAGATGAGACTGTGGATTCTCAG
This sequence comes from Glis glis, assembly GCA_004027185.1. NCBI lineage: Eukaryota > Metazoa > Chordata > Mammalia > Rodentia > Gliridae > Glis > Glis glis. The sequence continues at coordinate 12,594 of PVJS01002110.1, read as the reverse complement.
TGAAAGAGACTCCATAGCCTACCTTGCTGATCAGATACCTCTTTGTATGTCTTCCTTATAGAAATTCAGACCAGCTTTCTTTTGTTCAGGGTGTAGTGGAGAAAGAACAGCTGGTCACCTTCCGTGTATTTGAAAACCGCAGTGAAGTCATCCCCCTTGGTGTTTTTATTCCAGCGGTACATAATCCACCCATTCAAACCACTCTTCACGGCTCTTGTTTTCCAAGGGCTTAATAATTTTCTGTTTTTGTTTCTCAGCTTCACACTCAGTTTAGTTGCCCAAACCAAACATCGGTGCCTTATCCTCACTGGTGCCTTGTGGTGCCAAGCTCAGGGTAGGATTACAGGGGAGTTCACACGTGCCCAGCTCCTCTTACCATGTAGAAATATAAGGGCACACTTTAAAAACTGTATATTGCTTATATTCATTCTGAAAATTACTGAGCTGCCACATGTCATCCCCCCCGTCACCCTCCCCTCTTGGTGACAGTCCTCTGTCCTATCTTGTAGTTTATTTTCCTTCCAAGGCAAACACTTGGTACTTACTCCTGGTATGTTTATTGTCATTCCGGAACTTCGCGGATGCTCTTGGAGACCAGCTCTTACCTTCTGAGTGGCAGCTGCCCCTCCCTCCCAGTTTGGGATTCTGTTTTTACCTATCTCTAGACTTTACCTTTATGTGGTGACTCACAACATTATTGATGGTGCCGACTTTAGTTTAACCACTGGTGAGGTGACAGCAGCCGTTGCTAAGTGCCACCTCCCCATTGATGTTTTGCGGCTGAATTACAAACACATTTGAATCCCCCAGCAAGGACCTCTGGGGAATTTTGGCCAATTTTCTTCTGTTTTGCTCTTTGGTTCCTGTCCTAAATTCAGCTGGGGCCATAGTCACCTCCAGGGCCTTTTCCTCATTCTGAAGGGCCACAGCCATGGCTGGCTTGAGCAGGCACTGTGTTTTGCACAATCAGAAGTTCCACGAAAGCAAACATCCCTGTTGCATAGCTGACATTTGTATCGTATAAAATTTCTGTTGCAAAGGTTCAAAGGAGCAACCTCCTGTTTTTACAAAAGTGGCTGTTCCAACTTTTAGACAAAAAGTTGCCATTGGATTAGGCAAACATGCTCCTCTCTTATAAAAAGAAAAAAAAGTTTTTTTTTCTCTCAAGAAAAAAGCATGGTAATTCTGGCCGGCAACAAGAGGCTTTGGTAACGAACTGTATTCATTAAGGAAATAAATAGCTTTGATTTTCACTATTAGTTCAAAAAAAAAAAAAAAAGAGAGAGATGTTCACTACGGAAGCGCCCGTCCTTAGGGGAAGCCTGTGGAACACGGTGGTGATTGCTGTCCTTGTTTTTAATTGCGTCTTGAGGTTTGTCCTCCGTGGCGTAACCAGCACTGACAGACTGTGGCAGTGTGCTGTATTTTTATGTGGAAAAGGTTAGTGATGTGTTTGATTTGTGCATAAGTCTGTAAATAGGTGAGAACAGACCACAGCTGACACTTGTGAAGTGTTTTTGTAACTTAGAATTTCTGTATCAAATAAAATGTTTTGTTTTGACCCTATAGTGGTTCATTATTTTAGAATGTCTGTCCTGTTTCCTACCTAGATAAGGCTCCTGGCTGCCTCAGGATGAGGAGGTGAAGGTGGCCAGTATTTCTTGCACTTTGGGGGAAAGGAGCCCGCCGCCCTGGGCCCCTCACCCTGCCCCCCAGCAGCATGGCCTTTCACGGGCGTGGCATGTCACAAGGCCTCCCTGCCATACCTGGTTACTTACATACAGGAGAGTTTGACTCTCAGAACCAATGAAAGACACTGAAATGTTGGAGCCACACACAAATTAGAAGAAGAATTCCCTGCTCTTTTTCCAGGATACATTCTTACCTTCCATGTTCTCTGTGAGGGATTTTTTTTTTTTTTTTTTTTTTGGTACTGGGAATTGAAACCAGAGGTACTCTACCTCCAAACTATATCCCCAGCCCTGTTTTATTTATTTTTTATTTTTTGTGGTACTGGGGATGGAACCCAGGGGCCTTCTACCTCTGGGCTATACCCCCAGACTTATTCTATTTTTTATTTGGAAACAGGGTCTCGCTAAGTTGCTGAGAGCCTCACTGAGTTGCTGAGGATGGCTTCGAGCCTGCGATCCTCCTGTCTCAGCCTCCCGAGTGTGGGATTACAAACGTGCGCCACCATGCCTGGCCTTATTTTTTATTTTGAAACAGGGTTTCACTAAGTTGCTGAGACAGGCCTTGAACTTGCAATCCACTTGTCTCAGTCTCCCAAGTTCTGGGATTAGAGGTGTGCCACCATGCCCGGCCATGATGCACCTTCTTGGTGCCCATCAGCATCAGGGTGGGTTCCCAGATCTGCTGCTGTCACTGTGCCCCTGTGACTATAAAACTCCGCTTCTCAGTTTCCCATCTCTAAAAGGGCCAAATGCCCTACTTGAGAGGGCGGTGAGTTAAACGTGATGAGTGTAAAGTGTGGCCGGCACAGTACTGGCATGTGTTAATGCTCAGAAGATGACAGGGGTCCAGAAAAGGACAGTGGGTGTTAAGAAATAGCAAGGACACAGAATATAAGCCTTAGCCGGGCACAGTGGTGCACACCTGTAACCCCAGTACTTGGGAGGCTGAGATAGGAGTATCGCAGATTTAAGACCAGACTCAGCAACTTAGACTCAGCAACCTAGTGCAACCCTGTTTCAAAACAAAAACTAAAAGGGCTGGGGGTGTCGCTAGGAGATAGAATGCCCCTGGGTTCAATCCCCAGTACCCCCCCACACACAAAAGAATACAAACTTTGTGGACATTACCTGAAAGAGATACATTGTAAGTTTTGGGTCTTAGGCATAATAGAATTCCATAATTGATTTTCCTATTTACTTGTTCTCTCATGCTTCCTTGAGATTGTTCTGGGCTGAGACCCTGCAACCTGGCCTTTTTTGGGAGCCCAAGGAAAACGAAAGGAGTGGTTAAGAAACAGGTTTGAGAGAAGTACTGCTGGTCACTCAGGAGGAAATCCCAGGTTCCTGCCCCTCGCGTCAGCGTGACCGGCGCTTTGCTGTCCTCCTCACCCAGGCCACTGCTGGTCGTTTTGCCTGATGGTTTCTTCTTTCCTACGCTTTTTGTCATTTCTCAAGAGCCAGCCTTGGAATTTGATACGCACAATCTCAGGTGGGTAATTTTATCGTTCCAATTTTACAAACAAGGAGACTGAGGCTTGGAGAGGCTTTCCCTGATTCGTGACCTCATAGCTGGCTAGTGGCAGAGTCCACCTAGAGCTCTGTCCTGTGTCCCTTCAGTAAAGGTGTAGCCATCCAGGGAGAGGTGGACTCGAAAATGTCCATGTGGTCAGAGGCAGCAGAGAGCTTCCCCATAAAGTGAGCAGCAGAGAGGAAGTGATGGTCGGCCACCCTGGACGCTCTCGTGGCTGGTTCATGTGCCAGATGCTCAGGCCTTTTTCACCTCCATCTGGCATGGATGGACATAGCAGCAGCAGCATTTATGAGATTCTGAAGCTCAGAAATTGGGTGGCTTTACCAAGGGCACAAACAAGGAATTGGTAATCTAGGGTATAAATATTCAATAGGGCCAGACATGGTGGCTCACACCTGTAATCCCAGTATTTGGGAGACTGAGACAGGAGGATCACACATTTGAGACCAGCCCCAGCAATTTAGCAAGACTCTCAGCAACCTAGCGAGACCCTGTTTCAAAACAAAAAATAAAAAGGACTGGAGGTGTAGCTCAAAGGTAGAATACGCCTGGGTTCAATCGCCAGTACCAAGAAAAAAAATCTGATGGAAGCATCATCACTCCTTATTGCTGTCCCTTGATAGAGTTTAAGGGAAAGGAAAACCCTTGAGTAGCAATGATAGTGTGACGTGATTCCTTAATCCTAGTGTTGAGAGTGAATCTAGTTCAGAGCTAAGCGAATGAATCTCAGTGTGAAGATGCTCATTAAGCAGATGCTGCAGCAAGTGGCTTCCTCTTCTTGCATTAAAAGAAAACTTGCAGCTTGTACTTTACCAATGGGGAAATCCTATTTGGATCGCATGAGAAGCCCTCATTTTTACCACAGTGTTAGAAAGTAGAGTTCATTTTTACATCTGCATTTTTAGAGCCTCCAACATCTGTGGGGTCTTGCCACTGGTTTGACTTTGTTTAGAAATGACAACTTTGTTTTACTTACTTTTTTGTGGTGCTGGGGTTTGAACTCAGGGACTTGTACATGCCAAGCATGTACTCCGCCACTGAGCTACATCTCCTGCCTCAAGAAATGCCAACTTTAGAGGGAGCAAAGGCCAGCTTCCCCTTGCAGGATTTAATTAGGAAAAAAAATGTGTTGCTTTAGTTAAATAAGAAACTACAGGTGATAAGCTAAGCAGGCGGAGGAGGGAGGAAACATGTATCATGTGCTGTCCTGGGCACAATGGGTCCTTCATAAATGTCTGTGTCCCGCCCTCCGCGAGCCTTCCCTGCCCTCACTGCCCACAGGAACAAGATCAGAAGCAGCCAGGAGGAGGGGCAGAGGCTGCCATGAAGGAGTGGGAGGGACACGAATGGGGCCTAGGGCCTTTGTGATGAGGCACGATTCCAATGGGGTCTTGGGGCTAAAGGAGAGTAGGGCAAAAGCAGAGAGCGTGGCCCTGCCGCTTCCTGGAGGAGACTGCACCACTTCACATTTATAGATGACGGACCCTTCGTATCGCCTTATCCCAAGTGCATGTTGGGAACATGAGGCACAATAACAAGGCACCCATGTGATCCCTGCCCCCGACGCCAGTCCTTCCTATGTGGGGCTATGGGCAAATAGCCTGAGTGTTCTGGGCCTCAATTTCTTCATCTGCCAGGTGGAGAATAACTCACCCTATGGGTTTATTGTGGGGATTAAATGAAATGGGGCACATAGAGCACCCCAGGCTGTGCTCAGCAAGTCCTAGGCACTCAGCAACTAGTAGCTGTTCATTGTTTTGAGGAAGAGCAGAGCTTGGGCGCTTTGGGGACCACACACAGCTGGGTTCCATGCCCACAAGGAGCTTGAGCCCAGGGACTGTTAAGGGCAAAGGTAAACCATCTCTACCTACTGCTGACTGTTTGGTAGTGGTCGAGGAAGTGGAGGGGGACTTTAAGGAGAGCAAAATTAAATTTAGACAAAAGCCAGGTGTGGTGGTGAGGCCTGTAATCCCAGTACTTGGGAGGCTGAGACAAGAGGATCGCAGGAGATTCAAGACCAGCCTCAGCAATTTAGCAAGACTCAGCAACCTAGTGAGATCCTGTTTCAAAACAAATCAAAAAAATAAAAAATAAAGGGCTGGAGGGGTGTATCTTAGAGGGAGAATGCCCCTGGGTTCAATCCCTAGTACCACATACACACAAAAATTTAGGCATGAACTCTGGGGTTCTTAATAGTTATCACATAGTGTGTGACAGGTGGTCATGTTCCTGGAGATCTGCTACAGTCCTATTTACCAAGTTCCTTTTCTCCTGGTCACCTTTAGACCCCCCCCCCTTTTTTCCCTGGACCTGTTGCTTCAAGGTCCCTGAGTCAGGCAGATCACCACACCCTGCTCTGCATGTGAACAAAGGCAGGGATTGTTCCTCAAACCCACTATTAGTGCTTAGTCAGAGGAACTTTTCACTTTTTGGGGGAGGGAACATAGTTTTTTTTGTGGAGGGAGTGGTACTGGAGATTGACCCCAGGGGCGCTCTACTTCTGAGCTACACCCCCAGCCCTATTTTATTCTTTATTTTGAAACAAGGTCTCACTAAGCTGCGGAGGGCCTCACTAAGTTGCTGAGGCTGGCTATGAACCTGCAATCCTCCTGTCAGCCTCCCGAGTACTGGGATTACAGATGTGCACCACCATGCTCAGCTGGGGAGTGGGCAAAATAGTAGTCTCCGAGGGTAGAGAGCTAGCTGTGCCTGGTCTTTTCCACTTTTGCTAGTCAGCAACATTCCAGGGAGTGGGCAGGGGTCAGCTTCAAGACAAACCAAGGGCAGACGGGGAACTTGTAGCAAAGGAGGGCAGCAGCGGTCACCCAGTGCAAATGCAGAAAGACCCGCCTTTTTTTTTTTTTTTTTTTGCGGT
>PVJS01002109.1:68296-88325 GCA_004027185.1 Glis glis | reverse complement strand
TCCTCCTCCTCCTCCTCCTCCTCCTCCTCCTCTTCCTCCTCCTCCTTCTTCTTTGTGGTACTAGGGATTGAATTTAAGGTCATTCTACCCCTGAGCTACACCTCTAGTCTGATTTTTTCATTTTGAAACAGAGTCTCATTAAGTTTGTGAGGCTGGCCTTAAACTTGCAATTCTTCTGGGATTTACAGGTGTGCACCACTATGCCTGGCAATTTTTTTTTCTAATATTAGAAAATTCGGTTGCAATTCCAACCTGTTCCCCTCCATAGAGGAAATCACGGTCACAGCCTGTTGTAATTTCTTCCAGATACGTACTCTGTGCCTGCATGAAGAAGAATCTTGTGAATTTTGTGGAAAAACTGGACAGAAAAAATAAAAACCAAGGACTAAGAAGAAATGAGGAGACCATGAGTAGGAATGTGGAAGGTGACACACCTTTCCAAGTGATCATAACTGCCACTCATCATTTACTTTTTGCCACACACCGTACTGAACACTTCATGAGAATTAGTCAATTAATTCCTTTAAAACCCATGCCTTAGGTAGGTACTTTTATTATTTGTGTGTGTGTGTTGTGCTGGGGATTGAGCCCAGGGGCATTTTACCTCTGAGCTACCCCCTCAGCCCTATTTATTTTTATTTTGAAACAGGGTCTCGCTAGGTTGATGAGAGTCTCACTAGTTGCTGAAGCTGTCCTTGAACGTGTGATCTTCCTGTCTCAGCCTCCCAAGAACTGGGATTACAAGTGTGTACCACCACGCCCGGCTAGGTAAGTACTATTATTATCCCCTTTTTATAGATGAAAGCATTGAAGTAACTTGGCCAGGATTACAAGGTTGGTGACATCTGATCTTGCTGTTGGGATTCTTAAGACAGTCCTAAAAGCTACAGGAACAAAAGGTACACTGTTGACACAGGAATAGATAAGTAGATCGCTGGAACAGAGCAGAGTCCAGAAATAGATTCGTGGTAAAGGTGACATTGCAGTTTAGTGGAAAAGGGTGGGATATTTAACAAATGAGGCCGACACAGTGTGATATGCCTTCAGGATAAATCAAAGTTAGATTCTTTCCCAGATCATATTTAAAAATCTAGATGAATTGAAAGCCCACAGTCCAAAGCAAACTAACAATAAAAATATTTCAAGAGAGCCGGGTGTGGTGGTGCACGCTTGTAATCCCAGTACTTGGGAGGCTGAGACTGGAGGATTGCAGGTTCGTGGCCAGCCTCAGCTACTTAATGAGGCCCTCTGCAACCCAGCGAGACCCTGTTTCAAAATAAAGAATAAAAAATAGGGCTGGGGGTGTAGCTCGGAGGTAGAATGCCCCTGGGTTCAATCCCCAGTTCCACAAAAAAAAAAAAAAAAATTTCAAGAGGAACTCAAATGTCAGAAAGGAAAAGACAGACATATGTGACAATGTGAAAATGAAATAAAATCAAAAGAAAAATTATAGATTGGGAAAAATATCCGAGTTACATATGAAAAAGAGACTTCTATAAAATGGTAAGACAAATAAAAATGTAAGAGGAAAATGAGTAAAGTACAATAAAGGGAAAAATTCACAAAATAGGAACTCTAAATGCCCAATAAACATAAGAAAAGTTATTCAACCTCTCATGTATCCAGGGAAATTTTAACTAAATTGTATACTTTTTCAGTCATCAGGTTAGCAAAAAAAATTTTTTTGGGGGGGGATATTGGGGATTGAAGTGGGCAAGGGAGAGTGGGGAGAAGTAACAATGCCTTAGAATCATCAGGTGCTTCGGGTCGTTTAGTGTGTTACAGCAAGGACATACTACTTTGGTAAAGTTTAAAAGCCACTTATTTGAGCACTCTAACCATTGGGTACTTTCCATCTGACTTTCTTTCATGATGTCTTGGAACGCAACTTCTATTTTGTCATTTTCCCCCATCTCCATTGAAGACAAACGTTTCCATCTTTCCAAGCCTGGCTCAAGAGTTGCCCCATGCCGGGCGGGCGTGGTGATGCACGCTTGGAATCCCAGTACTTGGGAGGCAGAGACCAGAGGATCCGAGTTCGTGGCCAGCCTCAGCTACTTAGTGAGGCCCTCCGCAACTTCGTGAGACCTGGTTTCAAAATAAAGGATAAAAAATAGGGCTGGGGGTGTAGCTCGGAGGTAGAATGCCCCCGGATTCAATCCCTGGTACCGCAAAAAAAAAAAAGAGTTGCCCCATGACGGAGCTTTTTCTGACTTGTTAGCAGGTAGACTTTCTTTGTGCGGAAATGATTTGTTATTGTTAATGTAGCGCCTTCAGAGTTACTATTGTTGTTATTATTATTTTGGCACCCCCAGGGGCCTTCTACCTCTGAGCTACACCCCCACTCCTATTTTACTTTTTATTTTGAAATAGGATCTTGCTAGATTGCTGAGAGTCTCACTAAGTTGCTGAGGCTGGCCTCGAACCTGTGATCCTCCTGTGTCAGCCTCCCAAGTACTGGGATTACAGGTGAGTACCACCATGCCGGGCTCAGAGTTACTGTTATATGTTGATTCATCTGCTCACCCTTTGCAACAGAGTAAACCTTTTAAGGGTAGAGACTGTGGTTCACATATTTAGTGATCTCTGTGCCTGGCGCAGAGTCAGGGCATAATAGATGTGCGGTGAGTGGAGGGCTGTCTTTGAAGGAGAGACTTACCTTGTATGGTGGAGTTCATGAGCCTATTTATGGTGTATTCAAAAATATCATTGTTCTAGTCAGCAACCTTTAGAAAACCTGATGATTAAGGAAATTATAAACACACTTCTGCTAAATCTTAGTGGAAAAAAAATCCCCAGGATGGTTATATTTAAATTAGCCTTGAGATGTTAAGTACTCTTATCAAGTATTTACATTGTAATAAAAATAGAATTTCCCCTAGTACTGCGTTCCCTCTTCTGCCCAGCAATACATACAAATGTTGCTGACAGATCTAAATGACAGGGATGGGGGTGGGTATGTCATAACTTATCTTTCAAGGTCTACTCTTTTGATTTTCCCAATGGAAGTAACATTTAAAAAATGTAATGCCTAGTCACTGTTACTGAAATACATAAAATGCAGAAATTCATAAAAAACAAGGTGCATTGGTATACTGTAAGTGCTTAGTGTTGGCCACTAAGTTAAGTCATTAGAATGATAGTGGCAGAAGGGCAGTATGGTGACAAGTGCCTGTAATCCCAGTACCTAGGAGGCTGAGACAGGAGGATCATAGGATCGTGGCCAGCCTGAGCAATTTAGCAATTTAGCGAGACCCTACAGCCCCCAGGGTGTAGCTCAGAGGTAGAACTCACCTGGGTTCAGTTTCCAGTCACACACACACACACACACACACACACACACACACGATGGAAAGGAGAAAAGGTGACATTAGGACTAGATCTAAAAGGATGTTTATCTGAGGCATTCATTTGGCCTGGTGGAGAAGTTTCACCCTGTTCTCCAGGAAACACAATTGTCTTTGGCTGCACTGCGGAGGCCCACGTGGCTCAGTGTGAGGATGATTTTGGCAACTGGATGGATCACTGGAGTGTTCAGTTTTAAGGCTGATTTGTGGAAAACAATGGCAGTTAAGGCCATTGATTAAAACATCCTAATACAATACAAGAAAATGATTGTCTAGAGTGTTGGATGTGATTTTTGACTCTTGAATAAATTGCTTTGTTCCATTCATGAGAATAGCAAGAGTTTTTTTTTGTGTGTGTGTGTGGTACTGGGGATTGAACCCAGGGGCATTCTACCTCCGAACTACCCCCCTAGTCCTATTTTATTTTGAAACAAGATCTAAGTTGCGGAGGGCCTCATTAAGTAGCTGAGGCTGCTCACAAACCTGCAATCCTCCTGTCTCAGCCTCCTAAGTACTGGGATTACAAGTGTGCGCCTCCATGCCCAGCTGAATAGCAAGAATTTTAACAAACATTATACAGTGTTTTCAATTTTTGAAGAGCTTAAGGTTTTGCATAATTTTAGGTACTATTGAATAAACTATTAAACAGAGCTGTATTTGGTCCACATATATTTATCTATAAATGCCATACTGTTAGTGGTCTAATGAATTTATATAATAATGACAATAATTTAGCATACTTGAGTAGTTGTTAAAATTATTTCACAAATTTTTCAATTTTTAGAAGTTATATTTTGTTGTCCATCATAAGCCCTGATTAATCACTACTGTTGAGGAAAAAAAATAAGAAATTGAAACATCAAACTTATTTAACATCAGGTTTTTAAAAGTGTAGTTTTTTATTTTGGAGAAAATGCATAGTAAGGAAGGCATAAAAATGAATCCTTGTTGAAATAATAATTTTTTAATAACATGAGTAATAAAAGAAATCATGTGAGCATTTTTTTTTTTAGCAGTACCAGGGGTTGAATCCAGGGGCATTCTACCTCCGGGCTACACCCCAGCCCTATTTTTTATTCTTTATTTTGAAACAGGGTCTCACTGAGTTGTGGAGGGCCTCACTAAGTAGCTGAGGCTGGCCGCGAACCTGGATCCTCCTGTCTCAGCCTCCCAACTACTGGGATTACAAGCATGCGCCACCACGCCTGGCCATCATGTGAGCATTTGATACCATGAAAATCAGTCTATTTCTCTAGGACACAAAGAACATGAATCCATTTAGGGAGAGTTTTGATAATTTTTAGTTTGATGTCAAAATTCTGCTTTTGCATTATTTTTTTTTATCTGTAAAAGCTCCCAGAAAGAGACAAATTTCTTTCCTTCCATGTAAAACAAAACAAAAATCTCATAAATGTGTTTAACTGCACAAACTGTGGGATTCCAGATGGTGGTGCTGTTCTCACTGAGGAAAGAATTCTATAAATTTTTATTCTTTTAAAAGGTAAGTTATTATCATTACTCTTTTATCTATAAATTAAATTGTTAAAATGACAAAACAATATAATACAATTTCTATAATTTTTTTTAAAAACCACTGTTTTTAAATTGGTTCTTTTTTTTTTTTTGGTACTGGAGATTGAACTCAGGGGCATTTTACCTCTGAGCTACACCCCCAGCCTTTTTTATTTTTTATTTTAAAACAGGGAATCGCTAGGTTGCTGAGAGCCTCCCTAAGTTGCTGAGGCTGTCCTCAAACCTGCGATCCTCCTGTCTCAGCCTCCCAAGTACTGGGATTACAGATGTGCACCATTACACCCGGCTAAATTGGAGGTTATTTTGATTAAAAGAGTGATTTATCAGTAATGTACTTAGCAAAAAGACAGTGGTATATTTATTTATGGCGGGTAGTGATGTAAAAGTGTGTATCACTGCCCAGCAAGGAGGTACGTGCCTGTAATCCTAGCCCCTAGGGAGGCTGAGATAAGAGGATTGCAAGTTTGAGGCCAGCCTGGGCAATTTAGCGAGACCTGGTCTCAAAACAAAAATAAAAAAGGGCTGGAGATGTAGCTCAGCAGTAGAGAGTTCTGGAGATAAGATAAATTCATCCTTATCTCATTAAAATTATTTTTTATGTTGGTTGTGGTGGCGCACACCTGTAATCCCAGTACTTGGGAAGCTGAGACAGGAGGATCGCAGGTTCGAGGCCAGCCTCAACAACTTAGCAAGATCCTCAGCAACCTAGCAAGACTCAGTTTCAAGAACAAAAAATAAAAAGAGCTGAGGGTGTAGCTCAGAGATAGAATGCCTCTGGGTTTAATCTCCAAGTGTAAAAAAATTTTTTTTAATTTTTTAAGCAAGAAAGAATGAGAGGAGCGGGTGACAGATGAGTAGGCAACAGAATTTGCCATACTGCTAAAAAGTGATCAGAAATATGTTGCATGAATGTCAACATCCCATATTCATAAGAGAATTCATTAATCGATAATGATATGACTCTTTACTGAGTCAGTGATTCAACATCACAGGAGAGAAGCACCTCGTGGGAGTGGTAAAGCTTAGGAGTACGCTGAAAAGTACTATCTACATGTACATTAATGTATTTTTTTCCAGAGAGTAGTACTTTGCATACAGTAGACTCTCAGTAAACATTTGTTGCATAACACTGTCGGGTAAAGCACGATGAAAAAACCTTTGGTAAACAACAAAGCAAAAGAAGTAGGAAATAGAAAAACTGTTGTGGCAAAAGGTCAAAGAATGACCAGCTAGATGGGATAGAAGTTTTTTTGTTTTTGTTTTTGATTTTACTGGGGGTTGAACCCACGGGCCATTATACCTCTGAACTACACCCCCAGCCCAATTTTATTTTTTCTTTTGAAACAGGGCTGCTGAGGCTGGTCTCAAACCTGTGATCCTCCTGTCTCAGCCTCCCAAGTACTGCGATGACAGGCACCACAATGCCCAGCTCTTTTTTAATGCATAGTTACAAACCAACACTAAGGCCTGATGTTACAGAAATGATGAAGGGAGAGAGTAGGGGACACTTTTACTTCCCTTGCTAACCAGTTTTGTCTCTTGGGGGGCTTTGAAGGTCACCCTGGACCAAATTTTGATGAACAAAAAAGAATCTGTTCGTTAAGGCGATAGAGCAAGAACCTTGTAAGAAAGAAACGATGTCACCTCAGAGTTGCTATTATCAGCGAAGGAATTGCTGGACATGTTTAGAATGCACACGGGACCGGAGGAAGCAGATTTCAAACGTTTAGAGGAAAAAATCATCTTACATGTGTCAACAATGTCTGATTATGTGAAATGCTCCCTGGGATTGTTCAAACTTGAGATTTATGGAAGGGTGTCAAACTGGTCCTCTACAGGAATATTGAGGCCAAACCACTGGGGCGGGCTACTCCAGAGAGCATAAGTAGAACTACTGAGTCTAGCAAAGGAGTGTGCACAGGCGGGCCTGTGTTCAGCAGCAGCACCCCATAGGAAAGAGATGATAAATGTCACACTTACCTCTCAGACTCGACATCAAGTTCTGCTTTGCAATACAGAATAATTTATTCACAGGATGAGATATGTACACAGAAGGAAAACTAATTTTTCTTTGAAGAGGAATGCATCATAGAATAAATCTTGATTGGCTAAAAGACTTACAGGTCTTTAGCAAACAATCAGTAAACTTGGGCTATGGAGTTATATCTGAGTTTGTCCCCGAAAATCCTAAGGCATTTTGACTTTGGCAGTAAGACACCGAGTTAAAGAGCATGACAACAGGGTTTGTTCCATGGTCGCTGCACAACCATCTTACACAGTTCCTAACCTTCCCAATTAGAGCAGGATGAAAGCGAACAGGCTACAGCTAAATGGCATCATGTTACCTAGCCCGCACCTAGCTGACCTATTCCCCAATTCCCAAGTCATGTGACAACACTCAAAATATAATCTGTAGTAGGTCATAGACCTAAATGTAATGGCAAGAACTATATAACCTCAGAGGAAAACTTCATGACCTCGGGTTAGGTGATGATCTCTTGGATATGGCCTCAACAGCACGAGTGATAGAGAAGACTGATAACTGAACTAAATCAAAATTTAAAATGTTTGCCGGGCGTGGTGGCGCACGCTTGTAATCCCAGTACTTGGGAGGCTGAGACAGGAGGATCGCAAGTTTGCAGCTAGCCTCAGCTACTTAGTGAGGCCCTCCGCAACTTAGTGAGACCCTGTTTCAAAATAAAGAATAAAAAATAGGGCTGGGGGTGTAGCCCAGAGGTAGAATGTCCCCTGGGTTCCATCCCCAGTTCCGAAATAAATAAATAAATAAATAAATTAGTTAATTAAAATGTTTGTGCTTGGAGCCAGGTGTGGTGATGCACTTCTGTAATCCCAGTTCTTGGAAGGTTGAGACAGGAGGATCCCAAGTTCAAGGACAGCTTTAGCAGCATAGCGAAACTCTTAGCAACCTAGCCAGACCCTGTTTCAAAACAACAACAACAAAAAGGGCTGGAGGTGTAGCTCAGAGGTAGAATGCCCTAGGGCTCAATCCCCAGTACATGTATAAAATAAAATAAAATAAAATAAAATAAAATAAAATAAAATAAAATAAAATGTTTATGCTTCAAAGGACACCATCAGAATAGTGAAAAGACAACCCACAGAATGGAAGAAAATATTTGCATATATATTTAAATTTATTTATTTGCATATATTTAAATATATTTGCATGTATGTTACATATATGTTCAGCCACTTGTATCATAAAGAACCTTTACAACTCAGTAATAATAATAATAATAATAATAATAATAATAATAATAGTAATAATAACAATTTAAAAATGGGCAAAGGAGCCGGATGTGGTGGTGCATGCCTGTAATCCCAGTACTTGGGAGGCTAAAACAGGAGGATTCCAGGTTCGAGGCCAGCCTCAGCAACTTAGCAAGGCTCTCAGCAACTTAGATTGTTTCAAAATAAAAAATAAAAAGGGCTGAGTGTATAGCTCGGAGGTATTCTACCCCTTGATTCAATTCCCAGTACCAGACAAATAAATAAATAGGCAAAAGATTTGAACAGACACTTCTGTAAAAAATATATACATAATTGCTAATAGCCTCATCATTAGTCATTAGGGAAACGCAAACCCAAACTACATTGAGATACCACTTCAAATACACTAGTATGTCTAAAATAAATAATAGGTGTTGGCTAGCATGTGGAGAAATTAGAACTATCATGCATGGCTGGTGGGGATGTAAAATGGATCACCAACTTTGGGAACAGTTTGCCGGTTCCTCAGATGATTAAACAGAGTTCGCATTTGACTCAGCAGGGCCGCTCCTAGGTGTCTTTCTAAGAAATGAAAGCACATGTCCGTACAGAGACATGTGCAGGAGTGCTCAGAGCCGCATTGTCTGTAAGAGTCAAAAAGTGGGAACAATCCAACTTTCCATGCAATGGAAAATTACTTAGCTATAAAAGGAATGAAGTACTGCTGGGCCTTGTGGCACACGCCTGTCATCCCAGTACTTGGGAGGCTGAGACGGGATCGCAGGTTCAAGGACAGCCTCAGCAACTAGTGAGACTCTCATCAACCTAGCAAGACCCTGTTTCAAAATAAAAAGAAAATAAAAGGGCTGGGGGTGTAGCTCAGAGGTAGAGTGCCCCTCGGTTCAATCCCTAGTAACACACACACACACACCCCCACACACACAGACACACACAGACACACACACACACACACACAAAGGAATGCTGGAAGGAGAACGGACCTTGGAAGCACGAACTTTCATTCATGCTGCGTGGGAGAAGCCAGTCATGGAAGCCCACTGACAGCGTGAGACTATTTCCATGAACTGTCCAGAAGAGGCAAATGTGTAAAGGCAGAAAGTAGGTTAGTGGTTGGTAAGGTCTGGAGATGGGACGCAGCGGGTGAGGTGGAAATTGACTGCTAATGGATGCCAGGTTTCTTTTTGGGGTGATGAAATATTTTAAAATTAGATTATGGTGAGCCGGGTGTGGTGGCGCACGCTTGTAATCCTAGTACTTGGGAGGCTGAGACAGGAGGATCGCAGGTTCGAGGACAGCCTCAGCAACCTAGTGAGACCCTGTTTCCAAATAAGAAATGAAATCGGTCTGGGGGTGTAGCTTGGAGGTAGAATGCTTCTGGGTTCCATTCCCAGTACCACACACACAAAAAAATTAGATTATGGTGATGGCTGCACAACTTCCCTGATGGAGCCTGCAGTAAACCCTGCTTCTACTGGTGTTCTGCCTTTCTGTACCTCCTTGTGTCTCTCAGAGCCTTACTGGCTGGCCCATGCCACTTCCTGCTCTTAGTTATGATTTCCTGAGAGAAAGGGGAACTGAATGGGGAGGCTCTGCTACTCTCAGGTCGTTTTTGGGTTTTTCTTTTTGTTTTTGCTTTGCTGTGCTGGGGATTGATTGCAAGGGTGCTCTACCACTGAGCTACATCCCCAGCCCTTTTTATTTTGAGACAGGGTCTCATTAAGTTGCCAAGGCTGGCCTCCAACTGGCCATCCTCCTGCCTCAGCCTCCTGAGTAGTTGGGATTGCGGGAGTATATCATTGCATCTGGAATTTTTTTTAACATCTTGTTTTAGGAACTCAATGAATTACACATCTTGAGGGAGAAAAAAGAAAGTATGCTTAAACAAAAAATTTCGATCCCTGACTTAACATTTCCTATTCCTAACTTCTTTAGCTTCAAATGCTACTTAAAACATATGGATGTGGGACTGGGATGTAGCTCAGCGGTAGAGCGCTTGCCTCGCATGCATGAGCCCTGAATTCAATGGCCGGTATGAGGAGAAAAATAAACAGGATACCAAAGTAGGAAAGGCGATGCTGCAGTTGCACTCTGATGCTACTGCTTTTCCTAGCTGCTGCAACCTCAACTTCTTCATTGAAGATAGGGAGAATCCCTGCTGATGTGTTCTGTGCGATGAACTTTAACCACACAGTGAAAGTACTTGGCGAGCACCAAGGCTCTACTAAGAATTCATGATTTATCTTATCAAATAATGCCTCTGTCAGACCTTAGGTAGGGGAGATAGAGAGTAGGGGAACATCAGAAAACACTAAGGGGTGCTGGAAGTGGTGGTGCACATCCATAAACCCGGCTAGTTGGGAGGCTGAGGCAGGAGGATCATGTATTAGAGGCCACCTGGGCCTTCTACCTCTGAGCATCACCCCCAGCCCTATTTTATTTATTTATTTATTTATTTATTTATTTATTGCGGTACTGGAGATTGAACCCAGGGGCATTCTACCTCTGAGCTACACCCCTGGCCCTATTTTTTATCCTTTATTTTGAAACCGGGTCTCACGAAGTTGCGGAGGGCCTCACTAAGTAGCTGAGGCTGGCTGCGAACCCGGATCCTCCGGTCTCAGCCTCCCAAGTACTGGGATTACAATTGTGCGCCACCACACCCGGCTTTATTTTTTATTTTGAAACAGGGTCTTGCTAAATTGCTGAGGGTCTCACTAAGTTGCTGAGGCTGGCTGTGAACCTGCAATTCTTCTGTCTCAGCCTCCCAAGTAGCAAGATTACAGGTGTATGTCACCAGTCCTGGCTTCATTTTAAAATGAAGGCATCTTGTGGTGGTCAGGATTTGGAAGGTATTGAGCTTAATTAGACCAGGATAAGGCTATAAGGCTGAGAGGCTGGATGACATCTGGGGCTATTTTCAGCTAGTCGAGCCAGATTGTTATTGACCTAAAGCAGCCAGCTTTTCTGTGGCCTGCACAAAATGAATATAGTGAGCTCAGCCAATTCTCAGCTCACAGGCTCCCAAACTTCTGGACATACCAGCAGTGGTTCCCAGAATTTAGATTTCATGGGGAAGTACAATGAAAAATAAAAAGAAGGGCTGGGGGTGTAGCTCAGTGGGAGAGTGCCTGTTTAGTATGTACAAGGTCCTGGTCCGATCCCCAGCACCACAATAAATAAATAAATACGAAAGAAGTACGGAGATAGAAGGCTAAAAAAATCTTAGAATAAAGGCTATCCCTTTAAATGAAACAATTTCAAATAAATGGAAAAACTAAACAAAACACATGCACTTCCATGCCCTTAATTTTCTCATTTCTCCTGACCAATGAAAAGTTAGATCCTGGATCAGTACTAGATGTGGACAGATGTTATAGAACCACATTTTCCAGGCTATAGTAGTCTGTAACTGTTTAATCTCAAATCCACTTTGGATAGTTAGAGAGCAGTGTCATGTGAGAACACAAATGTGAACTGAATCTATTTTATTTATTTATTTATTTATTTATTTATTTATTTATTTTGGTTCTGGGGATTGAACCCAAGGGCATTCTACCTCCGAGCTACACCCCCTGGCCCTATTTTTATTCTTTATTTTGAAACAGAGTCTCACTAAGTTGCGGAGGGCCTCACTAAGTAGCTGAGGCTGGCCGTGAACCCGGATCCTCCTGTCTCAGCCTCCCAAGTACTGGGATTACAAGCGTGCGCCACCACGCCCGGCTCTAAATCTATTTTAAATATACAAGTGTAACCCATTATTTAGAACATTTCAACAGTGTCTTACTTTAGTTCATTCTTCTTTCAAACAAGAGATGTATTTATGCAATTATAGTCACTCAAATAACCACTTTTCGTTATTTTTTCTTTTGTTTATTTGTTATTATTATTATTATTATTATGAATTATTATTATTTGTGGTACTAGGGATTGAACCCAGGGGCATTCTACCTCCGAGCTACACCCCCAGCCATTTTTATTTTAAAACAGGGTCTTGCTAAGTTGTTGAGGCTGGCCTTGAACCTGTGATCCTCCTGTCTTGGACTTCCAAGTACTGGGATTATAGGTGTGTGCAACCATGCCTGATACTAGTTATTGTTTTCTATCACAAATCTGACTCTGAGAGGAGTAGAAGAGGGGTATGTAAATATCAAGAGTGTTTTGCATTTGAGCTGATGATTTTAAACTTCAACTTTCTGCAAAATCAAGCAAGGTAAAGTATGAGGAAGAGTATGTCGATCTTTCTTTGGTGCTGTGTGTATGTGACGAAGAAACCAGAACTCAAGATAAATAAATCGCAATCTTAATAGCATGCTCCTGGAAAGCCAAGGCTGTGCATCTCTCTTGTCAGGCCTGGAACTACCAAATTGATTGCCCAATTAAGGAAAGGTTGGCGGAAGGTGAGTGAGGTTTCAACGTTCCTGCCGCGATTGCTCAAGAAGCAGGTTTAGCAGGCTGAATGGGAGCAGAGTGCGGATGGCGGGGCGGGGGGGGGGAGCAAGAGACTGCTTTTGTCCAAGTATTACTGGGCAGCTGCCAAAGATAGCTAATAAAATAAAATAAAACCGCTCAAGCGTCTAACGCCATGAAGAACAAGATGGACGTGTTGGGGCTCGCAGTTTTAGTTAGAGCAAACTAATTACAACGTGCAGAACTCCTTGTTATGGATAAGTGACTGGATTTGTGCTGCAGCAACTAGTACATTTCCTGTTATCTCACCCCAGAATCTGCACGTTAATACAGGTCATGTATTATTATGGAGAAACGTTAAATCTGGCTGCGATGTCAGACGCTGAAGGAACCGAACCAGCTGTCCCACAGAACATGTGATTTCTCATGTTTCTAGGGGCCTGGGGTTCTTAAAGTTCCACCAGCATTCATTTTTACTGGCAAGGTTCTGCCTTCCTGGCCCAGCTTGTGCGACTCAGCTGCCCTTGGAGCTGATGTCACTGCACAACGCTCTCTGTCCTCTGCCAAGAGTCTTTGCTGTGGGCACACTTTCCTGATGAGAATCTGCCCGGCTCTGATTCTGAACTGCACGGTCTAGTGAGCTTGGTTTTTATACAATGGTTTAGCCATGGGCTCTCTGTGACAGCTCTACCTGGAGTAGCTCCCTTGGGAATTCAGAAGAACTGGGGTTGCATTTGGACTCTCAAACTACAACATTATTTTGGGTTATATCCTAGCCTCAAAAAAAAAAAAAAAGATCTAGTCTAAACAATGAATTTGTATTTGCCGAGTAGAGTTTCCTCACCACTCTCAAAGGAATCATGGGAGATGGGCCCACGGATAAGATCATCGTAATGGTTAACAGGTGGTTTTTATTGTGGACCTCCCAGGTGATTTATACCATGTTAAGCAATTTGCGATTTACTTTCTGATATAATTTATTCTTTACAACCACTCTCTGGGGAGGCCGTTATTTCCCCCATTTTATGGTTGAACAAACTGAGACTGAGAAAGTTTAAGGAAACTCACCCAGTGCGGCTTTGCGTGGGTAAGTAGCAGAGACAGGGTCGCCTTGAGTCCGAATCCACATTCCTGTCTTCCTACATTTTCTCCCAGATGAGCCATTTGTCCTTGGGTTTTGTGAAGAATCCTGGAAGGGAAGGACAGGCATTAACACACACACACACACACACACACACACACACACACACACTCCAGAGTCTAGCTTCGCTCTCAATCAGACCCGGGATTAATACTCGAAAGCCATCTGAGAGGTTGCTACCTGCTGAGGACGCCAGATCTCCCCAAAGACCGCTCCTTCCCAAAGCTTCACCTGGTGGCGGTTGGTCCTGACATATTGTTTTGTTCAGGCTACTTCTTCATCCCAGGAATGGAGCCTCGCCTCTACCCTAGCCACCCAACGGCCACTCTGCGAAAGAGAGACACAAGTCAGCTCACTGAAGGGCAGGGCCAGCTGGGCCCTCGGTGGGCAGGATGTGAGGCCTGCTTCCCGTCTTATTCCCGTTCTCTGTGGAGATTTGATGGAAGGCCTCGCTTGGAGGCGTTGCTGCGTTGATGTACCAGGGAAGCGGCCTTCCGACGACAGCGTCCTTTGTCACCTCGCGCTCACCTTCACTCACTCGTCACACAGGATGCACTCTCCCTACTAAATTCCTCTCTGGAACAAGTAACGCTATGAGATTCTACTGTATATTTAATAAATTTGCCAAGTATTCTTCTCCATATTGAGAAAAGAGGGAAAGCAGTGATTTTTGCAGAATTCTTCTTATTGTGGTGCTGGGGCTTGAACCCAGGGGCATTCTGTCTCTGAGCTACACCCCCAGCCTTATATTACTTTTATTTTGAAGCAGGGTCTTTCTAAGTTGATAAGAGTCTCACTACTTCCTGAGGCTATCCTTGAACCTGCAATCCTCCAGTCTTAGCCTCCCGAGTACTAGAATTACAGGCATGTGCCACCATGCCTGGCTTCACAGAATTATTTTGAAAACTAAAAAAAAAAAAAAATACAGAATAAATAAGAATTCCAAAATTAGAGACATTTCAGCATGCCCTTCTAAAATGATAATAAAAAGAACTCTTCTTTCAGCGAGGCACAGTGGCACACACCTATAATCTCGGTACTTGGGAGGCTGAGGCAGGAGAATCACAGGTTTGCGGCCAGCCTGTGCTAACTTAGTAAGGCCCTGTTTAAAAAGAAATATAGGACTGGAGGTGCAGCACAAAGGTAGTACTAGGTTGAACCCTAGTACTAGTACCACCCCTGGGTTCAATCCCTAGTGCCACCAAAAAAAAAGAGAGAGAGAGAGAGAGAGAGAGAGAGAGAGATTCTAGAAGTAACCAAATTCTGAAGAGACAGGGCATGCTGACAGTTTCCTGTTCTCTTAAAGGGTTTTGGAATTCTACTTGATTGCCGAAGGGAGGTGGGGTTTCATTTGAAAATCAAGATAATCAAAGAACACAAAAAGTGGTCTTTTGGAATTATTCCAGTGTCTGCCAAATTCTCTTTAGCTTTCATGATAACAGATGAACTAGGCAAAAAAAAAAAAAAAAGACCCGGTCAAAAACTGGGCAATTAAACTAAATAGACACTTCACAAAAGAAGAAATACAAATGGCCAATAAATATCTGAAAAAAAAGGTTTAACATCATTAGCAATCAGGGTTATACAAATCAAAACTACACAGATTTCATCTAACCCCAATTAGAATGGCAATCATCAAGAATACAAACAATAATAAATGCTGGTGAGGATGTGGGGAAATAGGAACCTTTAAACAGTGTTGGTGGGACTGCAAACTAGTAAAGCCGCGTGGAGATCAGTGTGGAGATTCCGCAGAAGACTGGGAATGGATCCACCATATGACCTGCTATTCCACTCCTGGGCATCTTTCCTAAGGAACTGAAGTCAGAGTATTATAGTGATACATGCGTATCCATATTTATACCAGCACAAGTCGCAATAGCCAAATCATGGAACCAGCTAGGTGTCCACCAACAGATGAATGGATTATGAAGTTATGGGATATACATACAATAGAATTCTACTCGGCCATAAAGAAGAGCAAAATTATGTCATTTGAAGAAAAATGGATGGAGCTAGAATATTATGCTAAGTGAGATTAGCTGGTCACAGAAAGTGAAGGGTCATATGTTTTCTCTCATATGTGGAAACTAGAGAGAATTAGGATACAAGTGGGACTCCAGGTAAAGGAGGAGACGACCAAGTGGAACAGTGGAGGGGTCTAGAGGAGGGAGATGGGGGGGAGGGAGACCTGATGAAGGATACACTTCAGTTGACTCTGTACATATATGAAATTATCAATGCTAATCTCAATATCTTGTATAGGGAAGATGAGGGAGTGGGGGTGTGATGGGGGGAGCTCACCAAGTGCTGCGTGCATGTATGTCCCTATCACTCGGAACTTCACTATGATATGTGATTACAATGCACAATACAAGTATATTTAAAAATATATATACATACATATATATGCCGGGCATGGTGGTACACACATGTAATCCCAGTACTTGAGAGACTGAGACAGGAGGATTGCAGGTTTGAGGCCAAGCTCAGCAATTTAGTGAGACTCTCTTTAACAATAAAAAAAATTAAAAAGGACTGGGGGTATAGCTTGGAGGTCTAATGTCCATGACTTCAATCCCCAGTACTAAAAGAGAAAGAGAGAGTAGAAGGTCCTGGCGTGATGGTGCACACCTATAGTCCTAGTACTTGGGAGGCTGAGACAGAAGGATTGCAGGTTGGAGGCCAGCATACAGTAACTTAGTGAGACCCTGTTTCGAAAAGTAAAAAGGGCTGGGGATATAGCTCAATGGTAGAATGCCCCAGGGTTCAATCCTCTGTAACCCCCCCCCCCACACACACACAAAGAGAGTAGGAGAAAGAATGAACTTGAAATATGTGGTGCTCTTGCCTCCAGGCAACAGGGGCCCAGTTGGTGCCCGGTGGTCTGTTTACAGTGCAGCCTCTCCAGAGGCTGGTTTTCCCCAGCCATATTTAGACACACAGGTGCAGGCACAGGTAGCTGAGCGATAGATTTATCCCAGGGAGGGAATAAAGTCACGCTCAAGGGGAGTTCATTGAGGAGACTCTACTGAAGGGACCATTTTCACAGGTGTGGGCTGTGTTGAGGGAGTGCGCAAGGATGGTGAAAGGCAGCTTTAGAGCAGGGAGCCCCCACGCCCAGGCGCCGCCATCGGAGCCCTGTGACAGAGGGAGCAACATCGCAGATGGTGGTCAGACAGCAGGATGCACAGGATGGCGTTATCGGTGAGGTCATCCCCGATGAGTGAGTGGTGGGGGTACAGCGAAGGACAAAGTGAATGATGGGGGGAGGTCCAGGAACGAAGAGCCCCCACCCAGGAGTCACTCCCAGAGCAGCGCTTACTGTCATCAGGTGGGCCCCGGCTTGACTGGTGGCACCGGCTTTTGCCTCAGCCTCGATGCCCAAGTTCCAGCCCAGTATTTTCCTTAATACTCTGGTCCCGGCTAGGACCAGGGACTTGTCCTGAAGTTTGGTTCGGTTGCATGTGGCCCGGCTGTCTTTGGAGATGTTTCCGGGCTGATGGTTATGGCCGTCCTGATTGTCTCAGAGTGTGACCACTAGGAGGAGCCTGGCTGCTTTCCTCTTGGCGTCTGTAGCTTTGACAGAGGGCTCAGGCTGGTGCTGGTGGGACCTTCCCTTGGGCCTCCCCCTGCTCCCCACACCTTCGGATCCAGGCCCTGCAGCTGGATGAATTCCCCCAAGAATTCCACGAGGAGAAGCTCTTACCTCCCTACCTCTTCTTGCAGCTGGAGCCGTTGTGCACTCACGCAGAGGGCTGACTCATGAAAATACTACTGAAGGGAAGATCTATAAATGGACACAGTAAATGTGGCAGGTATTAGTCACATAATGGTCTTTACATCCACGTGTGTCAATGTAAAGTAATTCTATGTCCAAGACCAAATCCTGCACACCTGGAGTTTCTTCTCATAAGTATTTGTAAAATACCTTTTTGCTCATAGGTAAATCCTAAGCACTAGGTTAAACTTCCTGGCAAGGGAAAATCATATGAGTTATATACAAAGTATATGATATGAAGCAGAAAGAGCTTTCCAAACTTATTGTAAGGTTTCAGAGCTAGAATAATGGTAAATTTTAAAGGAAAAAAGAAATATCAGTGATAGTTTGATGGGGGAAATGGGTAGAAATGCTGGTAATGAGTTGCTTCTTTTACCTGGCATAATAAAGAATCTGGAGTCTGCCAGTAATCAGAAGTGGAGATGGAGAACAGTTTATAGTTGTGATGAAAACTAAAAAAAATTAGGAATCAAATTTAAAAGGAGGGTATAGAACTTATGTAGAACTGATTAGAACATCTTTCCAAAAGATATAAAATAAGATCTACATAAATTGTAGACATGCCAAGTGTTGGATGGGAAGACTCAATATATGAAAAATGTCTATTCTTCCCAAATTAATAAGATTAATGTACTTCCATTCCGACCTGTAATATACCAACTCACAAAGACCTGTGGTCAAGAATAGCTATCGTAGCACTGTGTATACTGGTAAAAACTATAAAAATGTATAGGTCTATCGATAGAGGAAAAATTGTTGGAAATTATATCCCTGGCTTATTCATGCCAGGGAATGCTGTGCAAGAATTCATAGAATTCCTAGACTTAGATCTATAGGTACTGTTTTGAAAGGATCTATTGTTAAGTGGAGGCGGGCAGATAATTTACTTAATGCTTATAGACATATACTATTCTAAGTTGCTGCTGTTTTAATTAAGTCACTTAATCCTCACAGCAATTCTATGGAAGCCTCCATTATTAATTTGATTTTACAAAGGCAAAATCAGGCATCACGATACTAAGAAACATGTCTGAGGTTGCCAGTCCAATAATTTTTTTTTTTTTTGGCGGTGCTGGGGATTGAGCTGAGGGGCAGCACCTCTGAGCTACAGCCCCACTCCTGTTTGTTGTTTAGTTTGAGACAAGATCTCACTGTGAAGTTGATACTGGTTCAATCACCAGTATCACCAAAAAAATTAAATTATAAAATTGTTAAGAGGGAGAAAAATAAATCTGGGAACAAGATGTTGAATCCTGCATCTAAGTATTTCACTTTAATGAGGAAAAGTGACTACAGTGTAAATTATTACACTGGTATGTATTCACGCATTCAACAAAGACTTATTGAACACTTTCCTGGTTCTAGGTGCTGGGGATAAGGTAGTGAGCAAAATAAACACAAGACCCTGCCTTGAGAGACAGGCCATAAACACATAAATAAGCAAACTAAAGCATTTCAGATGGAGACAGGGCTGATTGGAAAAATAAAGCAAAGTAAGGGGTTTAGGGACTGTGGTGTGAGTGGGGTGGGTAGGTGAGTTCTTATTGGTTGGAGAATGGTCAGAGAAGAGCTTAGTGATAAATGACATTTGAGAAGACATCTGAAGGCTTCATTGTGTGGATCATCTTGTGGATGAGCTGTGTTGATAACTATGGGAAGAGTGTGGCGTCAGAAGGAACGCAGAGGCCGAGGTCAGTGCATGCTTGGTGTAGTCAAGCAATGAGGAGGCCAGCTTGAAGGGGGGTGGTGAGGTGGAAGAGACCACGGGAAGACTATGTTAGCAAGACTTTAGTTTTTCTCTGAGTGATATGGGAAGCCCCTGAAGGATTTGGGGCAGACAATGACATGATGTGACTTACTAACCTACTACTTAAAGAGGAGATTATGTACTTGGTCATATCAGATTTGAAGGCAGTGTGGCATTTGCTGTTTCTCCACATGGTACTCACAAACTCTGCAGTGAGGGTCCCCTGAAAGCATTTGAAAGGAGGATGTGACCTGGAGGAGTTTTCAGAGATGTCTGAGAGGAGAACCATGTGGGGTTCCTGGGAACACTCTAGAAGCCCTGTCCTAGGCCCCAGGTGAACAGATTTTGTTCGATTTTGAACAAAGAGACAAAGGTCCACAGGAGTTAGGTAGGCCTGCCCAGCACCAAAAACCAAACTCGAATTTGATTTGTCAAAAAACCTCAGAACAAGGGGGGGGGGTGATCATTTCAAATATAACCTATAGACACTGTATGTTGGACTGGTTTCCCAGAAGCAAATCCCAAGACAGAATTTACATGAAAGTAATTTATTAGAAAGTATTCTTAAGAAGCTGGGCGTGGTGGCGCACGCTTGTAATCCCAGCACTTTGGGAGGCGGAGACTGGAGGATCCGGGTTCGTGGCCAGCCTCAGCTCTACTCTCTCTCTCTCCCTGTCTCTCTCTCTCTCTCCTTAGTGAGGCGCTCCGCAACTTTGTGAGACCCGGTTTCAAAATAAAGTATACAAAATAGGGCTGGGGGTGTAGCTTGGAGGTAGAACGCCCATGGGTTCAATCCCCGGTACCGCAAAAAAAAAAAAAAA
>PVJS01002109.1:25508-68196 GCA_004027185.1 Glis glis | reverse complement strand
ATGCTAAGTGCCCAGGTGTGTAGATCACAGAGTGGACTCCACCGAAAACCTCTAAGGGAGAAGATCCAGGAACAAAGACATCATTTGTCAAAGGGGTCTTTGAAAACCATGAGTGGAAAGGAGATCTAATTCTTTCCTTCATGTCGCTCCAATCCATCAGAATTCCACAGGAAAATAAACCTTTACTTCGGATATAAACTCTGATGTCTGAAAAGTAAAAGCAAGCTGCTTCCCTGGGCAGAGAAGACTGTGTCAAAATGGCTTAGAAGAGCTATCCTTTCAAAAAATGGGGACAGTACACGGTGTGTCCTCCGATGCCCAGATTCCAAATGCTGAGCTGCAGGTGGAGTTTGTGTCAGAAGTCACCGACTATGCTCAGGGGCCCAGCCTGCTCTCACACTTGTTCTGTTTGGCTTGCATAATATTTTTTAGAAGTTGGAATTGCAATGTTCACCTTCATCTAAGGTTTTTTTGCTCACCAAGAATGTATCAAAAGATTACTCTTGTGCTCAGGGTGTTCATGTTATGAATAAAAGACAATGAAATAGAAACAATAATAAAAGACTAAGGGGACAGTGACTCTGACAACATAAAATACCAACAGAGATAAGAATTTCATGTTCTATGGATGATTTTCTTAATAAATATAATAAGCTAAGTGGGGTGCAGTGGCGCATGCCTGTAATCCCAGTACTTAGGAGACTGAGACAGGAGGATTGCAGGTTCCCAGCCAGCCTCAGCAACTTAGTGAGACCTTCAGCAACTTAGCGAGACCCTGTTTCAAAATAAAAATAAAAAGCACTGGGGGTGTAGCTAGGAGGTAGAATGCCCCTGGGTTCAATCCCCAGTACTACAAAATAAAAAAATGAAAACTAGCTAAAGGCCATGTAATATCAATTTGAAGACAGTAAAAGTGGTTCAAAAAGCATTTCAAAGAATTGGGTATTTATAAGCATTTTTAAAGGAATGATGAAAAAGATGGCTAAATTAAATATGAAACCTTTGAGGTTATATTTCTACTGGACAGAAATCATCTGCATCTCTACCAGAAAAAAAAAAAAGTTCCAGTCTAATAGTACGTCCTTTCTTTTTTTTTGTGGTACTGGGGATTGAACCCAGGGGCATTCTACCTCCAGGTTACACTCCCAGACCTACTTTTTATTCTATATTTTGAAACAGGGTCTCACTAAGTTGCGGAGGGCCTCACTAAGTAGCTGAGGCTGGCTGCGAACCTGGATCCTCTGGTCTCCGCCTCCCAAGTACTAGGATTACAAGCGTGCACCACCTGCCCAGCTTAATAGTACGTCCTTTCTTCATCTGAAGTTTTGGATAATTTTTTTTTTTTTTTTTGCGGTACTGGGGATTGAACCCTGGGGCATTTTACCTCCGAGCTACACCCCCAGCCCTATTTTTTATCCTTTATTTTGAAACCGGGTCTCACGAAGTTACGGAGGGCCTCACAAAGTAGCTGAGGCTGGCCGTGAACCCAGATCCTCCTCTCTCAGCCTCCCATGTACTGGGATTACAAGCGTGTGCCACCACGCCTGGCTAGTTTTGGATAATTTTAAGACATCTCTGGCTATGCCACTAGAGATTATGATTTAATCTGAGTTAAATTATTTTTAAAGCTGTCCTAAATTCATTAAACTTACCTACTTCTGTTTTGGAACTAGCTGAGGAACCAAGCTGTGGTTGAACAGGGATCTACCCATTACTGTTTTTCTTATCCTATGAACAAGTAATATCTCTAGTTTCTGTCTGTGGTGTGGAGCTAGGCTCACTGGGAGCCTGAATATAGAGAACAGAGGTAGGGGCTGGGGTTACTTGGGTTAAGTGTTAACATAAGAACTTTTCTAGAGCTTATTAAGAAAGAGTTTAAGAAATAGCTGGCAGGGCCACAGAAACAGTAACAGATCAGAATATGAATTGAGGTGAGGGGACAAGAAATGATGTGACACTATTGTACACACACTCTTGTACCTTCTTGTGAGTTAGAAACATTCAGAGAACAAAAGGGAAGAGCCTTGACAATACTGCTGCCAAACGTAGCAGTTTGCACGCTCAACAGCTGCGGATGAAAATGCCCGCTTCCTACATAGCAACCATTTCAGTCTTCGCCAGTTTAAGTAGGGAGTATCACCCAGAGGTTCCCAAACTTAATTGGCTTACCATTCTAAGAAAAAAAGTTATTCGGTGTCCTCCGGGAAATCTGTCTTCCTTTTTTTTTTTTTTCTACTGGGGATTGAACCCAAGGATATTCTACCTCTGGGCTACACCCCCAGCCCTATTTTATTTTGACACAGGGTCTCATTAGGTTGTAGACGGTCTCATTAAGTTGCTGAGGCTGACTGCAAACCTGTGATCCTCCTGTCTCAGCCTCCCAAACACTAAGATTACAGGCCACACCTGGTTAGAAATCTGCCTTCTTTAAGGGAACGAACAGAAAGATGCATTGACAAGTTTGTTTTCTTTTATGATATGCCTATATTTCATTCCAGTGCCCTCCATGGGACGAAATCACTCACTTTGGGAACCTATGGTAAACATTCTAACTTACATTTATTTACTTAATTACCCATTTGTATTGTTAGATTGAACTTCTCTTCAGATGTTTATTGTATGCCTTTTTTTGTTTTTGTTTTTTGGTACTGGGGATTAAACCCAGGTGCATTCTACCTCTGAGCTACCCCCCCAGCCCTTTTTATTATTTTTATTTTGAAACAGGGTCTCACTGAGTTGCTGAGGCTGTCCTTGAACCTGTGATCTTCCTGTCTCAACTTTCCAAGAACTGCGATTACAGGTATGTGGCACCTCGCCCGGCTTGTATGTCTTTTTCTAGTAGTTCCTTTTTGTATTTTGTATTTTCAGCCTATTTTTTTTTCTTCTTCTTTTTTGGTGGTACTGGGATTGAACCCAGGGACATTCTACCTCCAATGGGAGGTACACTCCCAGCCCTTCTTATTTTTTATTTTTTGAAACAGGGTCTCGCTAGGTTGCTTAGAGTCTCACAAACCTGCAATCCTGTCTTAGTCTCCCAAGTACTTGGATTATAGGCATGTGCCACCATGCCTGGCTTGCAGGCTATTTTTCTATTGGACTTTTTTGTTAGTGATTTTTAGAAACTCTTGATTTATTAAGGAGATTAGCTCTGCTAATCTGCTAAGAAGATTAGGGCTACTTAGAACTTTAAGAAGCTTCTAGGTGCTTCTTTGTGAAGACAATTACTCTGTGTGTGTGTGTGTGTGTGTGTGTGTGTGTGTGTTACTGGGGATGGAACCCAGAGGCCTTCTACCTCCGGGCTATTCCCCCAGCCCGATTTTACTTCTTTTTTATGCAGGGCCGGGTTCAAGTGTGACACCACGTGGCGGCCCCGGAAGTCACTGAGGCAAGAAAGGAGCTGCCGAGAATGGTTTAACTCGCCATTTCTCCCTTTGCCGAGAGTGTGGAAACAGACTCCCCTGGAGTCAATTATCTTGAGGGTTGGTGGACAGTCTAGAGGTGGGAAAGGATGTGATGATACCTGGTAATTCGGCCAGACAGTACCCTGAATCATCTGAACCTCAAATTTGAGAGGCAGATCTCAACCCTCGGGACATGCGTGTGGCGAGGTTTCATTTTGTTGCCCATTCGGATTTTGGACGTTTTGCACTTCAGCACTTTTGTATGTTGTTTAGAGTTTAACCCACTTCTCATTTGCCCTGAAGATATCCTCTGGCCGGGCTTGTGGCTGCAGCGCTTACCCCAAGATAACACATGGATTACAGTCCTAAAGAATTTCCACAGGCCGGGCGTGGTGGCGTACGCTTGTAATCCCAGTACTTTGGGAGGCGGAGACCGGAGGATCCGGGTTCGCGGCCAGCCTCAGCTCTCTCTCTCTTTCTCTCTCTCTCTTTCTCTCTCTCTCCCTCTCTCTACTTAGTGAGGCCCTCCGCAACTTCGTGAGACCTGGTTTCAAAATAAAGTATAAAAAAATAGGGCCGGGGGTGTAGCGCAGAGGTAGAACGCCCCTGGGTTCAATCCCCGGTACCGAAAAAAAAATGAAAAAAAAAGAATTTCCACGAAAGAATAAATGGAAAAGACTCTGACAATGATGAACTGAAAGTCTTTTTTGCAGTAATGTTACTGTGAGGTATTGTGTAGAAACCCGAGCTGGAGATGTTTTGGTTGACAAGTCCTCTTTTAGATACACCTTATCTGAGGGAAATTAGGACTGGTGAAAGATTTTTACTTTTGCTTCGGTGCCTGCATTTTTGTCAATAATTCTTCCATATTCGCTGGTTAATCAAAGGCCCAGATTTCATTACAGAACAAACCTGTGTTCGACTTTCTTGTCAAATAAGTTTTCAACTCCAAATAGAAATATTGCAGTCCATGAATCACAGTCAGACTGGCTTCAGCCTCAAAGAGCATGTTTGTGTAAAATTAAATGAGCACGGCAGTGAGAGGCACTTATTATCTTTTTTCCTAAGTGGGAAGTGGGTTAAAAATATCAAAGCTAGGCCTGGTGGCACATGCCTGCAATCTCAGTACTTGGGAGACTGAGACAAGAGGATCACAGGTTCGAAGCCAGCCTCAGAAACTTAGAGAGACCCTAAGCAACTTAGCAAGACCCTGTTTCAAAATAAAAAAAAAATAAAAAGGGATGTGGGTGTAGCTTGGAGGTAGAATGCCCCTGAGTTCAACCTCTAGTGGCCCCCCTCCCACTACCACCAAATGGTTCTACTTCTTGAACCTTGCCTGAGCTTCTGCATTAAATGGCTGCCAAAATCTGGCTCTTCAGCAAAGACCGCCAGCCCCAGAGTCTCATGGAAAAGGACTGTGTGCCAAGTACCTTAAACTATTGACATTGCAAGGAACAGACTCTTGGGTACAAGCTTCTGAACTGATACTACTTAGACAACTTTCAGTGGAGTGAGTGTGTATTCACAGGACTGTTTTTAGTGCGGGAGCAGACAGCTTTATGAAAGCAGAATGCTAACCAAGATTCAACAGAACAGAAGGACGGGAGGAGGAAACCCGTACTGTGGCTGTGTTGATGGCGTTTTAATGCTCTTTTTTCTGGACATGTAAGGAAGCCATTTCTTTCTTCTTTTTTTTTTTTTTTTTTTTTTGCAGTACTGGGGATTGAACCCGGGGGAGTTTTACCCCTGAGCTACACCTCCAGCCCTATTTTTTATTCTTTATTTTGAAACAGGGTCTCTCTAAGTTGTGGAGGGCCTCACTAAGTAGATGAGGCTGGCCGTGAACCCGGATCCTCCGGTCTCAGTCTCCCAAGGACTGGGATTACAAGCGTGTGCCACCATGCCTGGCTCATTTCTTTCTTCTTAAGCTCCTTAGTCTACAACAATTGAGTAGACTCTGATTTTGTAAAATGAAATTAAACATATTTTTCTGTATCTTAACTGAACTCTCCCCTTAAAAACTGGGACTCAGTTCCCTTATTTTTTTCATGGCAATGTAGTTATTTGCACAAATGCAACAGAATCTCTCTCTTTTCCAGTATAGAATTGGACGAAATTGATTGTGTACCCTGGCCTTACTCGGAATGTCATATTTGAGAATGATGGTCATTTAACAGGGTTGTCAAACAACTCTAAGGAGTAAAGGTTGATTTTACTTACAGAGCCACTGCCTACAAAATCCTCCCAGGAAAACTGGCCTTTGACCAATCTTGTAAGTTGGTAATCTATAGCCCAGTTCCAAAGGTAGGGGACCCACCTTATAACTGGTAAGAAAGGGCACTTCCTGGTAGGCCACGAATCTTAGCAAATTTGGGGGAACTCAAGTAGAGAGGAATTCACCCAAATCTGTAGATAGTACAGGTGAAACACAGGTAGTTTTGGGGCTTCCTTTCCTATTCTGGCTCCAGTAGCTATTCACTACTTCTTAGTTCTAGATTGCAAAGAAAACTCAAGGAAGCCTATATGGTTAATTAACACTCTTACTGCTCCTGTGCAAATAACCAGGCCGGACTTAACGAGACCAGCCTCTTTATGACCGAGAATAATCATTGAGACTTTTATAGTAACAAAGGGGGAAGTCGTTAGAAAAATTGGAAAGGCTTTAAAAGAGGCAAAAAGGGTTACGTCCCTATCACTCTGAACTATATTATGATGTGAAACTACAATCCAACAATAAAAAATATACTATTTATTTATTCCTTCCATATATATAAATGTAGAAGGTAGCCAGGTGTGGTGGCACATGCCTGTAATCCTAGTACTTGGGAGGCTGAGACAGGAGGATCACCAGTGCACAGTGACCTAATGAGACCCTATTTCAAAATAAAAAATAAAAGGGTTGGGGGTGTAGCTCAGAGGTAGAATCCCCCTGGATTCAACCCCCAGTCTCCCCCCCACCAAAAAAATAAAAAGATCTAGAAGATAAGCAAAAACAGGGTCTCTTGAGTTGCAGTTTTCCATAGGCGAGGGGCAGAATATCCCTTACCTTGGACGGGTGTGGTGGCGCATGCTTGTAATCCCAGGACTTGGGAGGCGGAGACCGGAGGATCTGGGTTCGCGGCCAGCCTCAGCTACTTAGTGAGGCCCTCCGCAACTTCGTGAGACTCGGTTTCAAAATAAAGTATAAAAACTAGGGCCGGGGGTGTACCTGGGTTCAATCCCCGGTACCGCAAAAAAAAAAAAAAAAAGAATAACCCTTACCTGTCAATTATGTGTTACATAGGGCAGAACAGAAGAGTACAGTATTAGCAGACATTCATAGTGGAAGGAACAGTTGGAATCATGAACAGCCCTGCAGATTGAGAACAGTCTGCTCATTTTCCCAGAAGCCTTTTCAAGGTTCGACCTTTCACCACTACCTGAGCTTGGAAGTGATAATTACTCGCTCACACCCTTTGCCCTTGGGATTTTCATCACTTAGAAAGCAGAGGCTGGAGGCATGTAAGGGTAAAGATATCAGTTTTATTCCTAATGTGGCTAGATCGGAGAATGTGGTTCGGACTCCCTGGCCCTGAGTTTCTTCAACCTTGAGATCCATGTGGGTGCCAATGTGGCCCTGCATGGGGGGCTGTTGTCACCTGGACAGCCCAGGGAGAATCGTGGTGAGCCTCGCACCCAGTCACTCCAAGAAAGGCCCAGGCTATCCCTGCACGAATGTGTCCGCAAGAAGAATTTGCTTATTGGATGCTGGTCAGCTTGCTTATCTACTACAACTTTCCTAAGATCACAGGGAGGAGCAGGGGAAGGTAAGAAAAAAAAAAAAATCAAGCTCAGTGGCTCCTCCCTTCTGGTTCCTGGAGAAGTGCAAGTGTTGACAGAATTTCTTATTTATTTATTTTATTTTTTTGCGGTACTGGGGATTGAACCCAGGGGCATTCTACCTCCAAGCTACACCCCCAGCCCTATTTTTTATTCTTTATTTTTGAAACAGGGTCTCACTAAGTTGCGGAGGGCCTCACTAAGTAGCTGAGGCTGGCCGAGAACCCAGATCCTCCGGTCTCCACCTCCCAAGTACTGGGATTACAAGCGTGCGCCACCACGCCTGGCTAGAATTTATTTTACGGTAGCTGCAATGTGGACAGAGTCCCTTCTACAGCAAAGGACAGAAAATGATATGCCTAAAGATGAATCTGAGTTTAAAAAGAAAACATTATATGCGGTGTGATGGCTCACGCCTCTAACTCTAGTACTTGGGAAGCTGGAGGTTTGCAGGTTCAAGGCCAGTCTTAGCAACTTAGCAAGACTCAGCAACTCAATGAGACTGTTTCGAAATAAAAAATAAAATAGGGCTGGGGGCCTAGCTTGGAGGTAGAGCACCCCTGGGTTCAACCTCCAGCACCATAAAATAAAGGAAAGGAAGGAAGGAAGGAAGGAAGGAAGGAAGGAAAACCTTATGTTCAACCTACTTATGAAGAATGGAGAAATATGTGTCAGACTGGATAATTTCTATTCGAGTTTTTTTAAATTTGGGTCCTTAATATATAAGCTTCCATGATCTCTTTGTATAAATGTGTGCAAAACTTTCTCCAACAATTCTGAATAGTGTATATGGTCCTCACCTGTTTCCACACCCCCCCCCCGTTGTAGCACTGCATCCCCAGAGAATCAACACAAGATTTGTAGGTAGTTTTAGTTCACGTTTTTTAATGTTTAAAAACTATGTTAACAGAGCAGTTATAGAACAGAACTTCTTCTTACATTTCTTTATTTACATACACCACACCCTGAAAAAAAAGGTCTATTTGATTAACTGTGAATAGCCAAGTTTTGTGAGTTGTGACTCACTTAAATTCCCCATCTGAAATTCATTTACAAGGTTTTTACATTAATAAGACAGTGGTGTGCTACATGTACTGGACTCAGATGACATCTACAATACACCGGACTCTAGAGAGTAGATTACCCACCAACAATCAGGATTCAAGTGTTTGGGGGGAAAAATTATGTAAGACAGTCTATGTTGGCGTCAACACTAAAATAAAAGGCAAACATGCAAAACTTTAAAAAGCTTGATAAAATAACAAGCTTTTTTTTCCTTCAAATTTGTGCTCATAGTTAATATTCAGGTCCCACCCCCTAAATATCCTAAAGTTTGGGAAATACAGCAATTCGATGTTGAAAAAAAAAACACAAAACAAAAATACCTCCTCCCTAACTTCTGTTTTCATAAATACTGTGTAGTGGCATCAATGTTAACAGTGAAAGAACTTTATGAAGAGACAATTTGTCATTTTAGGTGTATCACTTTCTATATGATAATGATTTGGGTCTAAACATTCCTTACTTGTAGCTCAGAGAACTATTGTTTAAATAATTGATCTTAACACCAGCATAAAAAAATCAATGCAGCTATTTCTCAGACATTTCCTTTTCTAAACAATTAAGTAAGGTTTTAGGTTCCAACTTAACATTGAGAGAACTAGGTTACCTGGGAGAGAATGAAAAGTTTTCCTAATCCCCAAACAAAATCACTAAGACCTATGAAAACACGTATTCTTTATATGCAGATACTAGTGACTTCTATTTCAGTGTGGATCGACAACTGCAAAAATATACAGCCTCCTATTTATTTACAGTTTATTTATATACAAATGAAGCATTCCTACGATAAGCCTCAGCTGCATAGATTCTTCCTTTAAAAACACAAACTTGAGCCTGTCTACAGACAGGCAGTTTCCAAGCCCTTCCTCAGACCACCCTACAGAAGGACATCTATCCTTGCCAAGTTTACATGGTCTTCCAAGAACTCTCCCTTTTAGACGTAGTCCTATTTTTCCGTTGTTAGCCACTCCACCCCTAATCTGTACCTGAAAGCCTTACGTCATTATAAATATTTCATTGTGTTCTAGAGGAAGTAGGTTCTGTTGCTAAAGGATTCTCAGATCTGCCATCCCCAAGGAAGACCGACCATTTATTAGTATTGCTAAAGGACAGAGTCGGTAACTTCTTTGTTTTGAAAGTGGCTAGATGTTTCCTTGAATGAGGGAATTATATTCTCAAAGCCTATTCCCTTTCTAAGCCTCAAGCCATTTAAATTGATAGACCGAGAGAGACGAATAGGTTCTGCTCCAAGGCATAAAATCAAATGTCTGGCCGTACCACACATCTCCCCGCACTCCAGCTAAATGCTGTCCACTAAATGTGTCCTGCTACGATGGAACTGAGTTTCAGCTTTCTTTACAGCGCAGTTTCTAGTTCCTTTAGTAGTGCAGACCTTTTATTAGGAGAATTCACTTCATTTTTTATCTTTTTTTGCCATACTGGGGATTGAACCCAGGGCCTTGCACATGCTGGGCAAGCACTTTACCACTGAGAGAGAATTCAGTATTTCCTCCAAAGTTGCATTTACAAAAGGCATTTTCTGAGCCGGGCATGGTGGCGCACACTTGTAATCTCAGTACTTGGGATGCTGAGACCGGAGGATCACAAGTTCACTGCCAGCTTCAGCCACTTAGGCCCTCAGCAACTTAGTGAGACCCTGTTTCAAAATAAAGAATAAAAAAGAGGGCTGGGGGTGTAGCTTGGAGGCAGAAGCCCCTGGGTTCAATCCCCAGTACCGGAAAAAAAAAGGACATTTTCTTTTAATTCCCCTAAAAAAAAGGGCATTTTCTTTTAATTCCCCTCAAAAAAAGGGAAAAAATAAAAAACACAAAGCCTCACTTTGATTTCTTCACAGCTATAAAAAAAAATATAGTCATCATCATGGCTCAGCCCAAAGACACATCCAAGGGCAGCAGCCTACCCTCCCTCCCTCCCGGATTGAACCCAGGGGGCATTCTATCGCTGAGCTTCACCCCAGCCCTTATTTTGAAATGGGCTCACTAAGTTGCTGAGGCTGGCCTTAAACCTGTGATCCTTGTGTCTCAGCTTCCCAAGTACTGGGATTACAGGTGTGCAGCACCACGCCCAGCAGCAGCCTACATTTTCGAATGTGCACCTGCACAAAGCTCCCATGCTTTCTTGATGCCGTCCAAGAGACCCTGCTGCTGACGCCCTTTCCTCCCCTGAGTCCCTGCTTCCTTTTTTGGCCTCAGGAGTTCTAGCAACTATCTTCTGAAGTAGGACTAATGGGGAGAGCTCAGAAGAGACTAATTAGCTTAGAGTGGTCTCACACCTGATGTGCGAGGCCTCGTTACAACAGACTGTTGCCCCCTCTGAGAGCTGGGGTCCCCCCCCCCCGTGAGAACCTGCATTTTAGCAAGTTCGCACATGCTGCTGATGCTGCTGGTCTGGGGGCGTGCTTTGAGATGCACTGGCTTGGAGGCTCAAGCCCAACTCTAGAAAGAAGTCAGTGCTTGGGGTAACTGAGCAGAGGGCTTTTTTTGTTTTTTTTTACCTTTCCTCTGATAATGGGGCATTAAGCCATGGTTACTTGCACTGAGACCACCCCTCGCTGGCCCCAACGACTGGCACTTAGGAAAAGCTATGCGGCACTGTCCTTTTCTGTAGTGGCAGGGAAGGAGCTGAACTATGAAAGTAAAGGTCATACAAATAGAAACAGGTCAGCCCGAGACTTCCAAGAAAAGGTATCAGCTAAGGAATGTCCCTGGGAGTTTACCCACAGGAGGGTCCCTTGTCCTGTGTCACCTCCACCAGACTTTCCAGACTTATTCTTCCTCATCTTTGTCTCAAGTCACTGTGGTCACCTCTAAGTGGTGGTAACCCTACCTCACTGCCCAGCAGGTTATATGCGGCTGGAAGGACAGTCCAGATTCCACCAACAGGAGGCGGTGACAGATTATTGGCAACTCTGAACAAAGAGCCCATGGAAACCCGCTTGCATTCGGTGGGTTGGTTATTTGCAGTCAGGTTAGATTATTCTATTTCAGCTCAACTATGGGCTTGATAATCTTTTCTACCTGGTTAGGGAGTCTGACCTCCACGTGTAACCTAATTTCTAAAGGAAAATACACTCTAGGTTGCAACCAATCAACTCGCAAAGTTTTGGAACATGATCTCCTTATACATCGGGGACTATCTGTGCCTAAAAAGCATGGATTTTCTTCCTGGGCATGTTTCACTACCTCCACCACTTCCAATAAGTAACACTAAGTAAACTGGGGATCTGCAATATTCTGTGTTATAATCACTAGAGAACAGTTCTAAATCCAAGGGGTCAAGCTGTACCTTAGTACAGCTTCACTAGTGCAGAGATCCTAGCTACCAGAGGAAAGTGTGCTGCTTCCCATGGCTACTAATTTAGCAGAAAAACATCGTAGCACTTGACTTGTGCTGTTTAAACTCTACCTAAAATCTGTAATACATGTAATTTTTTTTTTTTTTTTTGGCTACCAGTTCACTATTCTGAACAAGAAGAGTGGTACACTTTACAGCTGATCCCACACAAGTCCTGTGGTATGGGACAAATGACAGGAGGGTCATTATAGTCAGTCAACATCAAACTCAGATAAACATACAAAGAAGGGCTGAAAAACATGTAGCATCACAGACACCAACAATGGGCTTCCTCTAAATAAATATACTTTAAATAATGATAAATTTCTCCAACCGACACACAAAATCCAGAGAGCCAAAACAGTATCGCCACATATCCCCGGGTAAATGGTAATTTTCTAAATTCACTCTGTGAATGTAAGATGAATTGTGAAAGAGCAATGAGGAAAATAGAAGGAGCGTAGTGTTATCTGTAAACTAAATTAGGTATTTCTTCAAATGCGGGGATGTCCCTCTCCGTATTTCATTACTTGGTGTTCCAGACAAGCCCCAAAGGCCAAGGGAACCTCTTTTTGCTCCATTTCTATATCCTTGTTCATGTAACATGGAAAACACTTCTGGAGAGGACAAAGATGGCCATGGATTTTGCTAGGTCAGGTGTGCATACCTTAACTGTCTGCACTCTGACCCAATACAGCTGTAACTCCGTAGCATTGTACTAAAGGCTACGATGACGCAATGCAGGAAACAACCTTTCCTACTCCTCCAAGGGGACTGACAGATGCTTTGATGCCTGCCTTATCTGCAGACATTGGTCTGTAATGGAAATGGGACAGTTTCATTTGACTGACCCTCGCTGAGAGCGAAGGCCTTTGGGATTTGAGTTGGGGAGGAGCAGAATCCAGAGCTGAGTGGCAGGAAACTCTGCCAACTCTCTGCGGTTAGATCTGACTTATCTTCAGATAAGAAATCTGTGCCTGGTGAACTTATGTGATTGGAAAATTCAACCAGAGTACATACAGATAAAACATAAGCCCCGTTTCTAGAGCTCGGGGCACAGAGCGTGTCCGTTTCTTAACCATAGGTAAGATAGGGACGACCCAATCACAAAGCGATGAATGGCCAGCTTAGGGGAATGCCATTCTGGGTTTCCTGGGGGTCCCCCATTCCTTTCCGAGCTACTAAATTCACTTTGTGAATGTAAGATGAATTGTGATAGAGCATTGAGGAAAATAGAAGGAGCGTAGTGTCGCCTAGGCTCTCTGTTTTCGGTTCCATAGCTTCCTTTTGCTCCCTTTAGAAGAGGGACTGCGGCAGAGCAGGGACAGCTGTGTCCTCTGGCAGGAGGCATGCTGGGCCGGGCAGCGGGGACACCAAGGCCCTCTCGTCTGGCCCAAGGGAGAAGGAAGGTACACAGTGAGTGTAAGAGGTTCTTCACAAAGACTGTCTTTGAGGATTTATTTTCAAGACCAGATGGAGAGTTAATGGAGAAGAAATAGAAATGAGGCTTAGTTAAGGTACAAAAATCTTGTATTTGTAACAACCTAGATTTATAGATATAAAACAAGTCTTTAAAGACTCTCCTAAAGTACCCAATATAAAACAGGAGTTCCTTATCCTAGATCATCCTTAGTTAGGTACACATTATTCTCTGTTGCAAAAAGCTGGTAGACATGACCAAGTACCGCTGGGCTTATAATTTGATAAAATGTTCCCCGTCCCTTCAATAATGCAGGTGTAGATTCGAAGGCACTCTGCATCAAAGGAACACGCTCTTAGGCATTGTGGACAATCTTTTCACTGCGGGTGCCAGGGGTCTCCCCAAGCAGAAATCCACTCACACTAGAGTCACTTTGACACAAAAAGGGAAACAAAATTTCATTGGCTAGTTTACTCATATGTGTAATTTAGTACATTTACCAAAGTGTCACCCCCCAACCCTTCCCAGCTGAGGACACTGAGGGGAATGTCTTTGCACCAGCGCAGGATGCAGTACAGCTGGAGAGTAGGGCTGCCCTGGTCAGAGCTGCCTCAGATATCGGGCATGCTCAGACCCAGCGACGGCACGCACCCCGGGGCTCTGCTAGGATTATCCCTGTGTGCTATGTTAACCAAAATAGGCAAATTATTTATGAAACCATTTTTTTTTCTGTAAAGCAAAATAAATATATACAATTCAAGATTCTTTTCTCTTCTAAAAAGGTACAGATAGTGTGAGCTGAACGTTGGTAGGAAAATTATTTCTGAATCAATCTGAATGCATAATAAATAAACATGGCTGATGAGCATGTTTTCAAAGTTCTAAGAGACTGCAAAGCCACAAAACAGAGTTAGGAGAGTGAAAAAAAAATCATCGATTGGAAAAGCACTAGAAAATATGATTGCAGGAAGTTTACGGGGGGAGGAGTGAGGGAGGGATCCATAATCCCTAAATAGATCCCAAATCTTGGAGGGACATGAACCATTATAGAAACAGTTCTCTGTTACAACCGAAGTATTATTCCATCTTAAGACTCTTGTACATTGCCGTCTGCTTCTGTAAACTTGCTGAAGAAGTGACGAGGGGTTGCTGATGTGTGGTGACTTCATGAGCAGCGGACTAGGTTTTCTTTTCTCAGCTGGTCTCAGTGGCCTTTGTCACTACTCGATGAGCAGGCCCAGTCATAGATGACCAAGGGTATGCTGACCAAGGAGAACAACACCCCCAGACCCAGAAAGAGGGCAGCCTGGAGCAACAAAACGCATGGGTTACTTCAGTGCAGCTGACAGTATGCATAAGCACCCGGGGAATAAAAACAGAAATCTTTTCCCTTCCCCCTCATGTCCTCTTATATGTGGGGTTTGTTAACAACCACCGGTGACAGGAGAGGCTCGTTCTAAAATCACGTGAATCCGATTCTGCAAGAACGGGAAAAGAACAAAAGAAGCCGAGCAGAGCTGTCCTCTGCACTCTGTTGACCTCATGGTCGCCTCCAGTGCATCATCCTATGGATAACTAGGTATCCTTATATCTTTCTCTCAAACTAAGATTACACCTTAAAAAAAAAGGTCTTAGGCCAGGCATGGTGGTGCATGCTTGTAATCCCAGTACTTGGGAGGCTGAGACAGGAGGATCCGGGTTCGCAGTCAGCCTTAGCTGCTTAGTGAGGCCCTCAGCAACTTAGGGAGACCCTGTTTCAAAATGAAGAATAAAAAATAGGGTTGGGGGTGTAGCTCGGAGGTAGAGTGTCCCTGGCTTCAATCCCCGGTACCGCAAAAAATAAAAGGTCTTAGGATATATCCAGATCATTGTGTGTTATTTTTTACCTACTAACCTAAGTTATTGTTGACAGACTAATATTTCCTTTTATTTTTTGCGGGGGGTGGTGGTACTGCGGATTGAACCCAGGGGCATTCCTACCTCTGATCTACACCCAGCCTTATTTTATTTTGTGTTTTGAAACAGAATCTCACTAAGTTGCAGAGGGCCTCACTAAGTTGCTGAGGCTGGTCTCAAACCTGCAATCCTCCTGTCTCAGCCTCCAAAGCATTGGGATTACAAGCGTGCACCACCATGCCCGGCTAAGATTTCCTCTTGAAAAAGCAAAACGAATACATGCAGAAGCAAAGTGGATCTGATCAAGTGAAATTGAAAACAGGTGTCAAGAATGAAGTCACTTAAAGGGCTGATGAAAGCCACAGGTAGACAGAATCCTAAACCCAGCATCTGGACGCCTAATTCTAGTTGCTTGATGATGTCCAGTGAGAGAGAGAAAAGGGAAGGAGAAGAGGGAAGTGGTGGGTTGACTAGTCTAACTCCTAATAGTCCCTGCACAGACAGGGTAGACCTTGGCTAATGCTCTTTGGTAGAGCCAGTTTTATGATGGGAACAGGAATGGAGAGGCTCAAAGAATTCAAGGGCAACAGGCTTCTACCATCTGCAGATTTAATCTGAGTATATTTCACTGTGCGCCACAGTGACTGCCCCAGACTCTGCATCCCTGCGAAGACCTTATGGGTAAGTCTTAAAGGATCTGGGATTTGTGGCTTCAGGGATAACCCTTTTTTTAGGAACTAGATGCTTCCCCTAAATGCATAGGGACGGCTCTGCCTCCGGCTCTCCTCTGGCTCTGTGACTCGGGTGACAGGTGCAGCTGCAGCTACAGCACTGACACTATCGGGGAAGGCAGGCAAGCAAAAAGGTGCTCCGGAAGGGACTCGAGTAGCCACTTCACCCTGCTTCCCTCACTGTCTCCAAGGGCACCAACCTTCAAGATGCCCTTGAACTTCACCACACCTGGAAATAAGAATCCCAATAGAGAAAGGTAGTTTTTGAACCCAGGTTTGCTTGCTCCGAAGCATGATTCTGTCAAATCATAAAATGACTCTTTAAGCTAACTCCGACATGTCATTTATGGCACTGCACGCGCCCTGTGTTGTAGGAAGAAGTTTACTACGCGACAAGAAATCGTACAGAAACAGTGCACCGCATCAAATCTTTGAGTCTCTCTCTGCCTCGTATCCTGCTGAAGACAAGGCGTTGTCCTAATGGAGACACAGGAGTGTAAACATCTGTTCTCCCAGTGGGCCATGCCCTGGGCGAGAACAAAAGCTAAGACACAACAGTAGAAAAAATGGAAAAGATATTTTGGGGAAATGGAGAAGATTCAGATATGAAATTTTATATCTCCCAAAGGGGAAACCACAAGGCAAATGCCTCCCTTCAAGGCAACTGAAAGGAGCAGGAGGTGGTAGAGATATGGACTATTTACTTGCTAAATCTAAATGGAAAACTAATCAGAAAAATTAGAGCGGCTGGCAAGAGACATACCCAGATTCTCTGAGTGCCTTTATCTCCATCCTGGTTTGTGATTTTCAAGTAAAGAGATGAAGGAAGAATGAAAATAAGCATATTAGCAGATGTGACTCCTGCAAAGTAAGAAAAAAAAAGAGAGAAGTTTAGACATTATTGTCAAAAAAATTATTTTGTTGTTTTTTTTTGTATGTGTGTGGTGCTGGGGATTGAACCCGGGGCGTTCTACCTCTAAGATACACCCCCAGCCTTATTTTATTTTTTCTTTGGAAACAGGATCTTGCTAGGTTGCTGAGAGCCTCACTAAGTTGCTGAGGCTGACTTTGAACCTGTGATCCTCCTCTCTCAGCCTCCCAAGTACTGGGATTACAGGTGTGCACCATCACGCCCGGCTGTCAAATTTTGACTTAAACAGCTGTAGTGTGTTGTAGAAAGATGAGCGCAAAGTCATAAAACCATACCTACGACTCCAAAAATATCCTTCATGGAGGGGATGAAGATCACCAACAAGTTGACAATAACCAAGAGTATGAAGGTAACCAAGATGTGACGACACATATTAAACTTCGTTTTCTTAGCCAGTTCAAATAAAGACGAACGGACCTACAGGAAAAGAAAAACAAAGATTCCATAGGGGCCTAAACAGCACGCCACCCTTCACGTTTCTCAGCAGAATAACTGATTTCTTGGTGCACGGGAATTTGTGAAATGTTTTGCAATGCCTAGTGAGTTTAGAGATAGCTTAACAGTTCGGGAGGGGTGAGTCTTGATTTGAACTGTGAAGTATCTGTATGTATGAATAGTAAGAGCTTTCCTTTGGGCAGGGTAAATTGCTTTAACTTTTAAGATTCAAGGGTTCTCTTCTGCATTCTCCCATCATGGGTGACTGAGATTCAATCATTCTGTCCACATTTCTCTGTAAACAAATAGGGTGGAGTTAATTAGAATTCAGATTTTAAGCTGGGGGTGGTGGCACATGCCTGTAATCCCAGTATTTGGGAGGCGGAGACAGGAGGATTGCAGGTTTGAGGCCAGCCTTGGCAACTTAGACCCTCAGCTTTCCTCAGATCGCACTGCAGCCCTTTACTCACCGTGAAAAACAACACGGGCACCGTGAGGATGACGGCGACAATGACGGCCAGCCGCACCGTCAGGATGAGAATGTCGCCTTTATTTGGGTACTCGTGGAGGAGGTCTGACTGCACTTTTTCTAGAACAAGGGAAAAGCAAGAGGGTTTTCAAAGGAGATGACGAACACTGAGTTTTTCTGAACAACCAAGAATTTGCAAACCGAAGGGCAAAGAAGGTAATGTTTTGAAGAATCTTTTAAAACAATTTCTAAAGGTGAAAGAACATTCCGGGTGTGACACATGCTCCACTGCGCATAAGGAACTGGAGCTAAATGGAACGGGAAGTCATCACTAGATGGGTCCTTCCCCGACCCTAAAAACTACAGCCAAAGCACAAGGCCCCTCCATCCAAACGTCACCCCACTGGCAGCTACTCTTTGAGCCATGCCAAAGAGGCACAGCTTGCTGCGGGGAAGCAGGTCACCTCGTTCCCCTCACATTCTCCTCTTAAAACTCAACACTCCCCGGCCCAGCAGCAGGGCACCGACCGAGCTCCACCAGCAGCCAAGAGTACTCCTCTCCCAGGCATGCTTTTCTTGTAAAAACAAAAACAAAAAAGTACTTGGTTGATGTACCTCTTTGAATTTTTCTCAATTTAGAACTTCACAAAGTGTTATTTAAAAGACTGCCAAGCTGGACGTGGTGGTGCACGCCTGTAATCCCAGTACTTGGGAGGGCGAGACAGAAGGATCGCAGGTTTGAGGCCAGCGTTGGCAACTTAGAGAGACCCTCAGTAACTTAGGCGCAGTTTCAAAATAAAAAAAATAAAAAGGGCTGGGGATGTAGCTCAGAGGTAGAAAGTTCCTGGGTTTAATCCCCAGTAGTA
Organism: Glis glis; assembly: GCA_004027185.1. Classification (NCBI taxonomy): domain Eukaryota; kingdom Metazoa; phylum Chordata; class Mammalia; order Rodentia; family Gliridae; genus Glis; species Glis glis. The sequence goes on along the minus strand of PVJS01002109.1, from coordinate 49,812 downwards.
ATAACTAACTAACTAACTAACTAACTAAAGACTACCAATGCCGGAATGGCAGTCACAGGACAGTGTGGAAACACACATACTTTTAATGGGAGATCTTTTCCCCTTCTGTCTCTTTTTGAGGCTTCTCACTGCACCAATCTTAAGGTTGTGGGCCTGGAATTCAAATTCTAATCTGTAGACCAGGTGTGGTGGTGCACACCTGTAATCCCAGTACTCGGGAGGCTGAGATAGCAGGATCGCAGGTTCAAGACCAGCCTCAGCAATTTAGTGAGGCTGACAGCAACTTAGCGCAACCCTGTTTCCAAATAAAAAATAAAAACTAGGGCTGGGGGTGTAACTCGGAGGTAGAATGCCCCTGGGTTCAATCCCCAGCACCGCAAAAAAAGAAAAAAAAATCTAATCTGTACCATAGAGCTTGGTCCCAGTTTCTGAAAAAGGGCTGAAGGTTATAATAATAATAATGATAATAAATCTCAGTTCTAATTTTCTTGATTCAATATTAATAACCATTTAAAAGTAGCTGAGCCCCTTTTTTAAGAATATAAAAAGATTTAGTATTCTATTATATGTGAGAAAAAAAGATTTACAAAGAAAAATCATAGCTCGAAGAATGTAACCGCCAGACTATTCAATTAACATTAGTTCTCCCTTTCGCCCTCCCTCCACCCACTCCGTCCTGTGACTCTGTAGGAACCTCAGAAATACCATTTTTATACAAAAAATTAAACACGGCAGTTATGGATTCATAAGATAATGCTATTCTCTACTGCTTGTGAAGATAAGAACACAATGGTATAAGCACACTAACCTTTCTTCCCATGTTGAATGAATCTTTAAGTGTATTTAAAATTTGAGAAATTTTTGTTGATAAAAAAAAAATGCCCCGAAGAAATGTTATTTAATAGAGAAGATGTGTGAAAGATATATTTAAATTAGGTCCCAAATGATAATGCTAATGAAAGATATTAAATAAAGATGCAGGATCATTTAAATAGGAGAGGATGAAGAAGTAATAAACGCAGGCAAACCATTCAAACAGGGTCAGTACCCGTTACAAATGAAACCTCGTTTTCTCTTTTAGATTTCATGTCTTTTAACTTTCTATAGCATTCCTTCCAATCTTTGCAAGGCTCCAACTTCCGGTAAGCAATGAGGCATTTTATTTTTAATTAACGCGCGTGTCATGAGTGTGACATTCTGCTTTTTCTCACTTTCCACATCTGTCTCTGTATCTCTTTTCTATTAATGGAATCTGACCCAATTTGCAGTGTCAATTAGGAAAGCCTTCTCTTAAACTTTCCTAAGTAAAGATGGCATGCTTCTAAAACGCAATTTCTTTCAAAGACACTATTAGGAGAAAAAAAATTAGAGCATTATTGTAATGTGAGTATTTTATTTATTTATTTATTTATTTATTTATTTATTATTATTTTTTTTGAGGTACCAGGGATTGAACCCAGCGGCGTTCTACCTCCGCGCTACACCCCCGGCCCTATTTTTTATACTTTATTTTGAAACCGGGTCTCACGAAGTTGCAGAGGGCCTCACTAAGTAGAGAGAGAGAGACAGAGAGAGAGCTGAGGCTGGCCTCGAACCCGGATCCTCCGGTCTCCGCCTCCCAAAGTACTGGGATTACAAGCGTGCGCCACCACGCCCGGCCTTGTAATGTGAGTATTTTATTCTGTAGTTTACATGAAAATGCAAAAGAAACCATCAAAACAAAAAAGCCAGCAAAACCCATGACTAGTTTTGTTGCTTTCATCGGCCTCCACGTCAACAGCAATTTTGATATTGATTTTTACTAATTTATTTATGTATGTATGTGTCAGCAGAGGCTACTTACCATAGAATGTCAAGTAGCCGAAGATGGCAGTCAAGAAATACATAACAAACATGGCAAAAAAGGAGATATTTGAAACCATCTGCATTTTTTTCTGCGATCGACTAAAAAGATAAAGGAGTTTGAAAAATTAAAAGCCATTATTACTGAATTGAAGCACCGGGGTTCATTAACACCGAGGAACTTACTAACTTAACTTTCCATCGGGACAGGGCAGCTCTGATCAGCTGAAACACACCCACAGCCATTAACTACGCTCCCTTGAGAGTTTTTCCCCATTTTTTTTTTAAGAATATCAAGTTCTCATCTGAAGGGCAGATAGTACTTTTTAATATTTGTGTCTACTACTATCTCTACCATGACCATACACAGAAAAAAAAAGGGCAGAGAAAAATTCAAGTACTCTTTTCTCAGCCCCAGAGATCAGCGGCGGAACTGGAACTGAACCTCAGGGGTTCCGTCCCTAAAGCTGCTGTCTGGGGTCTGGTTGGCCCACTGAGTAGCCCCAGGGATGCGGAGGGGGGTGCGGTAGGGGAAGTCTGTGTGACCCAGAGCAGTAAGTACCCAGAGATCACAGGCAAGATGCTGGCGGGCTCCATCTCTTACGTCAAACTTACTCTGGGGTTGGATGACCCTTTACGTTTCTTTAACTGTTCAGATAATTAATCTACAAAACACATAGTCCCTAACAGACCATGTAGAGTCATAACATTTGGTCGTGTCCTAACAGAGAACCTGGGATGTCGTGGGAGTGTGGAAAACAGGGAGCACTAAGAAGCACACACTTGAGAAATTTACAAACCCAAAGCTAGACCATTAAGTTTAAAAGATGCCAAAGACATATTTAAATCACCTAGATATGGGATCATGTAGATAGATGTAGGTATTTCAAAACTCAGCCATGCATCAACTAAATATGAAAGAGGAAGAGCTGAGAGGGAATCCATTGCTAAATGACACCAACATTTTGTGTGTCAAAATGAAAATAAATAGCTATATTGTATACCTTTTCTGAGCTTGAGACTATGCCATGGAGACTATTTTTAAATAAAATAAGCCCGATAACAGTAGGCTAAAAAGAGAACACACGAGGAAATTTACAAGCAGGCCTTTAGTCCTTTCTAAAACAACAATAAAAAGTTCCATTGAATCATTTCAAATGAACAATATTCCTTTTGCCTAGTTTGTGGTCTTAATATTAATTTTTCTTTGTCTGATTTATCAGCCTTTTCTACCCAGACCAACAGGCAAATCAGAGACCACGCATTTAGCAGTTTGCAGACCAATCTGAACGTTATCGTCTGCTTGCAAAGTAAGCAAACATGACAAAAAGCAACACAAATACTTGAACTCTCCTAAGAAATACAGTATCAAGAAAATCAAATTAATGAAAAAGCCCACATGGCTGTCCACTCTCTATACGCAACGGCCAAACAGTACTGCAGAGTTCTGATTTTTCTTAACACAGTAATGGCTCAAAAATGGCTGAATGTTAGTAAATGTTGAAATCTGGGGTTCATTATCTAAGTCTGTTTATTTTGATACAGCACTTGCAGATTAATGAGGGGGTGTAAGATGACTAAGAGAAATTAAACACATCTCTTACTCTTTGAGCTCGCTGTAGATTGGCAGAACCGAGGGGTGGCAGACAAATGCGAACGCAATGGTGGGTAAAGCATACACGGTCTACGTGACAGAAAAAATACAAACATTAAGAAAAGACGTCTTCACCATACAAATTATACAGCTCCAGGTCTGGACTGGCTTTTCATCTGTCTGACAGCTCTTAGGAATCCCTGGATTATTTGGTTATTAGGAAGGTTTGATCTTTTAAATAGGAGTAGCTTTTGCAGGCGGGCTTAACTCGCTCCAGTCATAGGCACTATCACAGGGGCTTCACATATGGCCCCCATCTACAGCGTGTTCTATGTCCCCCCAGCATTGCAAACCCGCGTTGATGTGGCAATAGTCACAGGGCACTTTTCCTACACCATAGCACCCCTGAGCAGTAGACAGGCCATTGCTGTTCTAACTCCTGACTTGCCAGGACTTCCACCTCCATTTCACTGATTCTTGTTCTGTATCAGGTGCATAGAAGCATGCTTAAAAGCTGCACGTGGTGGCACTCGCCTGTAATCACAGTACTTGGGAGGCTGAGACAGGAAGATCGCAGGTTCGAAGCCGGCCTCAACAAATTAGCGAGGCCCTCTGCAACTTAGTGAGACCCTGTTTCAAAATAATAAAATAAAATAGGAGCCGGGCATGGTGGTGCATTCCTGTAATCCTAGTACTTAGGGGGCTGAGATAGGAGGCTTCTCTACCTAAGAAGAGAAGAGCTGAGATAATTTTCCAGAAAGAGATTTTCACAGAGAATGCTTAAGGTTGTCCTAAGTCACACAGGAGGGAGGGTGAAATATATTTGCATTTTCAAAGGTCTCTGAATGGATTGTGGAATATAGAAGCAAAAGCACTGTGTGTTCTTTTAAGAAATAGTACACTCAAAAGAGTGTCATTACAAGGAGGAGATATATACTGCCCTTAATAAAAATGTGCATGCTTATCTTTATTTTTATTTATTTATTTATTTATTTTGCGGTACTGGAGATTGAACTCAGGGGGATTCTACCTTCAAGCTACACCCCCAGCCCTGTTTTTTATTCTTTATTTTGAAACAGGGTCTCACTAAGTTGCGGAGGTCTCACTAAGTAACTGAGGCTGGCCACAAACCCAGATCCTCTGGTCTCAGCCTCCCAAGTACTGGGATTACAAGCGTGCGCCACCACGCCCGGCCATGCTTATCTTTAAAGGATAAGAAAACTTACCTTTGAATTGAAGATAACATATTTTGGTGTACACAGGTCAGTATTTGTTGAATTAGCATTTGCTGTTGAATTTAGCTCTGGAACAGTACAGGGAATTTGAAATTTCTTGTAGATAACCTGGTATTAAAAATACAGGAAAAACAATGTAGATTTTATTAAAGCCAAATAATGAATAATTGTTATATGGTATTGTACTGTGTATTAAAATCAAACCAACCATTTAAATCAGTACTTACCACTATTAGGAAAAAAACCATACAGCTCAAGGAAAATCCACTAGTATAGCCAAGATACCCTTTAAAAAGTTAAAAAAAAGGAAAAAAATTATTATTTAATTCATTACTTCGTTTCTCTCAGTGCATTATTTCAAGCATAGCTTGGGACTCCAATAATATGCACACATGCCCATGTGAATACAAGATTTATCACTTCACAGTGCTACTTTATTTGACAAAAAAAATAGGGCTTATATTATGTGTTTTGATTCCGGTGTTCCCTGGCACACTAGGGAACAGATTCCCAGAATCCAGGGAAACGGCACCTCCCAAGTTTGGCTCCACGTCTGTGTGTCGGTGTGCTCTAATGCAGTCCTAAGGACAAATCCAGTTATTCCTTGATCCTCTTGGTAGCTCTTTATTGTGTACTGATTGTGTACACGCTAAATATCAATTATAATATTTCTCTCCCCGGGTGAGAGGCATGCAGAGAGCGGATGACGTGTAGTTCTAGGGATAAATGGAGCATCTAAGGATCTTACTCGCTCCTCTTAGAATGCCCAGGAGAGCTCTGTGCCACCACCATAAGCCCCAGGAAGGTGGAATTAAGTGGCTTCCTGGGAACTGCATTATCATCTTCCCTGGGAAAAGTGCGTTCTCTCTGTGAACTGAAAAGAGCTACCAGGATAGGTATAGAAAAGCCTACACTGACCCACAAACCAGAAAATCTAGTACTAAAGTACTAAAAAACAATCTACTTATAAACTCCATAGATATCTGACTTTTTTTAACAATAACAATAACAACAACAAAAAAAAAAACAGAAACAAAGAACTGGTTTATAATTATTTTTGGAAGAACTTTAGTCCAAACGTTTGCCTTGAGTTAGCCCAGATTTAAAGGAAATGTCACTTAGAGGTTTTGGATTGGATGGCAACCTGGCCTCATTATTCGATGTATGAAATTCCCATAATGCCAGGCTTACTTGTCTCCAGCTAGAAGCATAGAAACAAAGTTTAAAACCAAATGAATATGACTTGGAGATCATCTGTTACTTATGACTTTAAACTTCTCTCTTTCCCTTCAGCAAGGGAGATCACTGAGACTGGTTAGTCTCTAAATTTTAAGCGTGTTTCATAATACTGTTTTGTTTTTGGTACTGGGGATTGAATTCAGGGACATTCTACCTCTGAGCTACACCCCCAGTCCTTTTTATTTTTTATTATGAAACAGGGTCTTGCTAAGTTGCTGAGGATCTTGCTAAATTGCCAAGGCTGGCCTTGAACCTGAAATCCTCCTGTCCCAGCCTCCCAACTACTGGGATTACAGGCGTGCACCACCACGCCCAGCCATGATACATTTGGGTATAAAGACAAACAATTTTCCGTCTTGATATTGGATTTGAAAGTCTGCTTGTCTAAATAATTTGAGAATTTAAGACCTCATATGAGGAGGACTCCACTTTCTGGGGCTTTCTTAGAGAAGCCTGTAAGTTGTGCTATTGAAAACAAGTGTCTGTTCTCAGCCTCAGCGTGGTAGAGGGACTGCTCAGGAAATCACATGCCAGTGTGCGCTTTCCTCGCACATTAACCTCAGGCCTCGTTAATACTTGCAACTTATGAATCACTTAATCATTACCCTACAAGTGGAAGTGGAGGCAAAGTCATTCATTTTTATTAGGTTTCTGATTTACCCAGGTGCTGTGGAGACCATGATAAAGGTGAGACCTTTCCTTCCTAAGTTCTTTTTGTTGTTGTTGTGGTTTTTTTTTTTTTTTTGTGGTGCTGGGGATTGAACCCAGGGGCGTTCCATCTCTGAGCTATACCCCCAGCCTTATTGTGTTTTTTATTTTGAAACAGGGCCTCACTAAGTTGCAGAGGGCCTCCCTATGTTGCTGAGGCTGGCTGTGAACCCGAGTTCTTCCTGTCTCAGCCTCCCAAGTACAGGCATGCACCACCACTTACCCAAGTTCTTCAAGAGACACAGAGGGAGGATTATGCCAAAGGTAACCATCACCACCAGCACGCGGCCGTCTACATACCAGGCTCTGAAAGGCAGCCAAGCAGCTGGGTTCTATTTTTTGTTTAGAAAGTGACATTTCTTCCCTTAAATGTAAAATTTTACAATATACTCTGATTTTTAAAAAGAGACTTTTATTGGTGCATTGAAATCTCACACCGTAATGTAGTTCAGAGTGATAGGGACATGCATGCACACAGCACTTGGTGAGCCTCCCCCGGCTCCCAACCCACTCCCTCCCCTTCCCGGTACACGATATTGAGATTGACATTGATAATTTCATATATGTACATAGTATGGATCAAAGTGGTTTTTTTCATTAATTCTCTCCCCCATCACTACCACTACCTTCCCCTCCTCCTCCACTGCTCCACTGGGGCTTCTCCTCCTTTATCTAACATCCCTCTGGTATCCCGATTACTCCCTAGCTTCCACACACAAGCGAAAACATATGCTTCTTCATTTTCTGTGACTGGCTAATCTCACTTAGCATAATATTCTCCAGGTCCATCCATTTTCCTGCAAATGACATAATTTTATTCTTCTTTATTGCTGAGTAGAATTCCATTGTGTATATATCACATAATTTTGTGATCCATTTATCTGTTGATGGACACGTAGGTTGGTTCTATAATTTGCCTATTGGGAATTGTGTTGCTAATAAACATGGATATGCATGTATCACTATAATATCCTGATTTCAATCCATTTTTATTACTATTTTTAACCATTAATACTTTTTAAAATCATTATTTAGGTTTAATTCAAACCTTTGAACCCAACCACTACTCTCTTACTACAGCCTCAACTCCTATGTAATAGAAGAAGGGGTATTTTTTTCTTCCTCTTCCATTGGCTAAATGTGGCATTCCTTTGAATTATTTATGTGGTTTCAAACTGAATGCATACATTGCATTCTGTCAGATTACAACTTGTCCTATCAATTATTTAAAGAGAAAGTTCCTTTTTGTTTTGCTTGGCTAGTAGCAGTGAGAATCAAGTCACCACAGGTAGGCATTTCTCTCTTGTTGATCCCTTGACTTTGACCTTGAGTCCTGAGGCTAGAACACTAGGAACTCTGGCTTCTACCATTCCTCCTTAAGGGAACACAGAGAAACTACGACCGACAAGAACTGTTGAACAAGAAGAAGTCAAAACATAACTGCTGTGCCAAATGTGGCTGGCGACATTTTCCAGGGACAGATTCATCTTTAATGAGGTTGGATCATGCTATGAATTGTCTTTAGGAAAGAGACAAGAGAATAGGGTCTTAATTTTTTTTTTTGGATGTTCTACTTCTGTGTTAAAAATACTCTATATATGTTCTGTGTCACAGGAACTAAATATAGATTTCAGGCACTTGGGAAAATGTAGTTATCAACTGTTTGCAGCATGACAGATGAATCTACCTTTTAAATGTTCATATTCAAATGGCTTTCCCTGCTTCTTCCATTTATATAGTCCCAAAGAAACTTACTGTTGAAACAACAAAGAAAGAATAAAAAAAAAGGCCTGGGAAAAACTTTATTTCGGTAATTTTCATAAAATGAAAACTTTGGTTAGCCTGCACTCAGTTAAAAACATTTTAGTTATATCACACACACACAAAAAAATGGTACAAAACTTACGAAAATTCCTCTTCCTCTCCCATGAGAAATTTTATGGCAGAAGGTAGTTCATTTCTTACTATGAAGAGGTAGCTTAGCATTGCTGGAGGAATACGAGAACATTTTTAGAAAGACGATACTAAGGCTCACGTTGCAAGCTATATGAAAGGTTACCAGTCTGTTTTTAGACTAACCTTCAGTAAGACACAAAGGTACCCCAGCAGTATATTTGCCTTAAATACATGACTGCTATTGCTGCTTTACTTCCTATGTGAGACCTTTTAGCAACAAGGACAACTGTTTGAATCATGTCAGATTCATGTGGACACCCAACGACCAGAATTAGAAAAGATAATAATATTCACATACTTGAAAGTTATGTATAGAAAAGCATGTGCCTCTTACCTCCAGTGTTCTGCAGAGACGTGGCTCCAAAGATGACCAGCTTCCCTGTGGTGCCAAACACTTGTTCCCCCAGCTTTTCATAAACCATGCAGCCTGTTTAAAAAGCAAATTTGAGGACACAAGAAATGACCAGGTTCTAAAAGTTAAAATAGCCAACATCTCATCATTCTCTTGGCCATTCCAAGTTACTCTGTGTCTTTCTCCAACACATAAATATGCATCTTAGCTTGTCAAGGGGATAGGCCTTGTCATAAAACAACCTCTTGCTGTGCGTGGTGGCGCAGGCTTATAATCCTAGTACTTGGGAGGCTGAGACAGGGGGATCTCAGGTTCGCGGCCAGCCTCAGCAACTTAGTGAGGCTCTCAGCAACTTAGTGAGACCCTGTTTCCAAATAAGAAATAATATAGGTCTGGGGGTGTAGCTAGGAGGTAGAAGGCCCCTGGGTTCCATCCCCAGGGCCTCAAAAAAACAAACAAAAGAACCCCCAGCTTTTTGATATTCCTAAAGGTCAGGTATGATCACCATTTCTTCTTTTTCAAGCTGGCTGAAAAAGCATTACAATTAAACTACTAGGCCATCAGGCTTGTTTTTAACCATCTCTACTTTCCCTGGGAGGTGATTCCCACTTTGATCTTTTTCTCAGGTTGGTGTATACCATTAAAGATTTCATTTTAGAAAGATCCTGATGAGCGGGGCATGGTGGCACACACCTGTATTCCTTGTATTTGGGAGGCTGAGACAGGAGGATCACAGGTTCAAGGTCAGCCTCAGCAAAGTAGTGAGACCCTCAGCAACTTAGCGAGAACTTTTTGAAATAAAAAAAGGGGAGTTGGGGCTGTAGCTCAGAGGTAGAATGCCCCTGGCTTCAATCCCTAGTAAAACACACACACACACACACACACACACACACACACACACACACACACCAAACAAAAACCAAAAACCAAACAAGATCCTGATGTTTGAGACAAAAAGATTCCTTTTGGATTAATTATCTGAACTGATTAGGCTAACAAAGAATTGTCTTCATAACATCCCATCAACCTCTCGGTCCTAAATATAATAACAAGCTGAGAAACATCTAATAGTCCAAAAAAGAATTCTGATAATCTGTAAAATTTAGGTCGAAGACATGCAACTCCTTAAAGAAAGCAGCAGACTGCAGCAAAATTCTAAAGTGGTTAATCAGTCTCGATAAATACTAAAATTCCAAGCCATTTGTTAAAAAAAAAAAAAAAGAAACAAACTACTTCTTATCTGGGCACAGTGGTGGATACCTACAATCCCAGCTACTCAGGAGGCTGAGGCAGGAGGGTCACAAGTTTGAGGACAGCCTCGGCAACTTAGTGAGACCCTGTCTAAATTAAAATAAGAAGGGCCAGAGATGTAGCTCAATGGTAGAGCACTTGCCTAGCATGCTGTGACCTTTGGTTCAATAGGACTATATGCACAGAAAAACCCCAAAACCTGTTTATGTGTCTTCTTTTTTGGGGGGGGTATTGGGGATTGAACCCAGGGGTATTCTACCCCTGAGTTACACCCCCAGCCCTTTTTGTTTTCATTTTGAAACAGGGCCTTGCTAAATTGAATCTGCGATCTTCCTGTCTCAGCCCCCAGGTACAGAGATTATAGGCGTGTGTCGCCACACCTGGCTATATTTATACTTCTTTATGACAGTTGAGTTCATGTTTTCAAAAGGTTCACAGAAAGCAATATGGGTCAGGCTATAATTAAACCTTTGTTTAATCCCTTATAAGACTGGTGTTTAAACTAGACAATGGCTAGATTACAAAATGTTCCAGTCATCTGTATACAATAATAGCTGGCTGGTGTGGTTTCAGCTAATGTAAAAGTCAAAGTATTACCAACATAATCCAGTGTCCCAGGAATAGAAAATAAACATTTCAGGTATTACACTGCCCAGAGAACTTGAAGTCCTTGGTCGCCTGCTCACTCCCACACTGCCTCAAGAGTAATATATTTTCTCCTTGGAATATGCACCAAAGAGAATAAAAGGTCTGTTTACTTTGAAAGCCTTGGAGGCTGATATAAAACATGGGGTCTTTGTTCAAGATTCATAAAGGCCTAAGGAAAAAGTGACACCTTTCAGATGAAGTCATCTTAAAGTAGAAAAACAGATACAAATGAGGGTTCACTTAATGACAACACTGTGTGCTCACTGTCCGTGACAAGTTAAATTTTGCTGCTTGTTTCTCTAGGTAAATACCACCATAAGTCTTCCGGTTACAGAGGTCAAAGGAATCTGTCTTTTTAATAATCAAATTGCTGAATGGAGAGAGCATTGTCTGTTTGTAATTTACCATGAAAATCATTCACCCTGGCTTTAACAACATTAGACGACTTCTCCACTTACCTGTTTCCTTGGAACAGATCAATAGAAGGTTTATTGAATATATTGACAGCAATGTCACCGAAGTCAAAAGTATCCTGAAGCAAAGAAATTAAATCACATGTAACAACTAGAAAACAACATATTCTTTTTTTTTTTTTTTGTAGTACTTGGGATTGAACTCAGGGACCTTCTACCTCCGACCTACGCCCCCAGCCCTTTTTATTTTTTCTTTTGAAACAGGGTTTCTCTAGGTTGCTGAGAGTCTTGCTAAATTTCTGAAACTGGTTTCAAACCTGCGATCCTCCTGTCTCGGCCTCCCAAGTACTGGGATTACAAGCATGCGCCACCATGGCCAGCAAAAACAACATATTCTGACCTTGCGTTTTAGAAAGGCAAAGGTTTATTTATACAGTTAACACCATTTGTTAGCAGTATCCAAAATGCAGAACCCATTAGTCACCGTCCCTTAAAATCCTTAATAGAAATGTTCTACCAAATAAAGAAGCACTCATTAGAATCTGAGTAACTCTACCAGTTTAAGTCCTTTACGTAATTCAAAGGCCAAACAGCTCTCCGGGAGGGTTTCAGTTGAGATGACTTTAAGACCACATTATGAAAGACCACTTTTGCAGTCTATGGTATGTATACTTTTCATCTGGGCGAGAAACTGGTTGGGGATGGGGGTGAGGGGAGAAGCTTGCAGGGACCTTTGGGCAGCTATTTGCTTAACTTCTTCCATTTCTAGATTCCTCAACTATAATAAAAACACACAAACCCAATGATGTCATCTACCACTCTACCGTTATTTTTGAATCTATACGCTATGCCATTAATCGAATTTGCTCTTTTTGGACCTGGTTCCTCTTAGACGAATGTACACCTCTTTTAACTAGTGTAGGGAAATTCTGACAAGTACAATGAAAAGATTTTTTTTCAACGAAGAGCTCATGTTTTTGTTTTTGTACATCTGGCTCATTATCAACCCCTTCTCAAGAAAAAGTGTAGTTAAAATGATGTGGGAGATACACAGATGATTTCTGAATCATTTGGTTAAAACAGACATGATAAATGAAAATAAAGTCTATTTATTAAAACGGAAAAAAAAGTTTTTTTCCACTCCCCAAATGAAACCCCTGCCCCCCCAATGTAGGGAAATAGAGACCTAGCACAAGACAGGACTGCGACTGATTCCATGTCCAAGCAGTTAAAGGCAACTATTTTACTAGCAAGCGCTGTTGACGGGCACTTGGCATGTCCTGCAGTTCTTGGTGTGGGCTGCCTGCTCCTGACCCTCCTCCACCGCACACCTGTTGAACAGCATGGCTCAGAGGCCACCTCCTAAGGGACTTCCCTGGCCCCAGGCAGAATGACTACTCTTTCACTCTGATCCTACAGCCTCTGGAGGCAAACCAGGAGTACACAGTGGTCACCAACAGAAATGGATGAGCAGAAAACAGGAGGGACAGAGGTCCACACGGGTAAAACAAACACTGGGAGAAAGAATAGGAAAACCAACACTCAGGTATAGGCCAAACGGTCCTGCAGATTTTAGGTTTATAATGATGATTAAAGAAGTGCATTCAGACACACATTTATTTAGCTAAGATCCTTGAGCGAGGCGGATGATTAGGAAGGTAAGTCCTTTATGATCGACTCCAGGTTGGGGTCAGGAGAAACTGGGAGCAAGCATTTATTAACCAACCCAGTAGTTGTGAGATATGTAATAGAACATGATTTATGATTTGATATGCTCTGTCAGAGAAAAAGACACAGGACAAATTGTGGCTTGATGGTTTTTCTTCTACCCTATAAGATAAATAATATTTATGCTATAGCTTTGAGTTTCACCCGGAGATCTCTCACATTCACACTGAATACCAAGTGGCAGCCTTTACCAGTGCATGTGACAGGCCCCCGAGGCACAGAACCGCATAGGTTTCCCAGTGGGGAACAGATGGGTGCCATCTTTTTTTTTTTCTTCTGTGGTAATGGGGATTGAACTCAGGGACATTCTACCTCTGAGCTACACCCCAGCCCTTTTCTTTGTTTTGAAACAGGGTCTCACTAAGTTGCTGAGGCTCTTGCTAAACTGCTGAGGTTTTTGGCCTCAAACCTGTGATCCTCTAGTCTCAGCCTCCTAGGTACTGGGATTACAGGTGTGTACCACTGTGCCCAGCCCAGTTTAAGATGGGTTTAAGATGGTACTGCCATGTGCCGTTGTGGAGTGACCATGTGCTCTGCTGGGACTGACCAGGACAGGAAAGGAGATATTACCACAGACCCAAGGCTAATGCGTGAAGAGTATGACTTCGCAGGAAGATGTACCTAGAAGGAGGGGTTAATTAATAACATCTACATAATGATTTACCAAAGGTCCTAAACTTGGGAGAAACTGAGTACTCATTTGCAGTGTTCCCTCAGCTAAGAGCCCCTGGGACCACGTGGTCTGGCACACAGTGGCCTCTTCACACATCTTATGTATGCTCAGCTCGGCGGGCCTCTGGCCCTTTGCAAAGAAGGGAGACTTCATACTTTTATCACCCCTTTCCTTTTTCAAGTGGGAGAAGTGTTGATCAGGAAGGTTTCCCCACACTCAAACACAGCCCACAGCCATGGAAGCAACCCTCTCCTTCCCATGTTTAAGAGACACAGCATCACACCCCACAGAAACTGACATGCAGCAAGGGCCCCATAGCCTCTGCCTTTAACCATCTGATCTCTGAAGACCCTCTTCTGTTTTATTTTATATGGTGCTGGGGATTGAAACAGGGGCATTCTACCTTCGAGCTACACCCCCAGCCCTATTTCATTTTTTATTTGGGAACAGGGTCTCACTACGTTGCTGAGGCTGGCTTTGAACCTGCGATCCTCCTGTCTTGGCCTCGCGAGTACTGGGATTACAGGCGTGTACCACCATGCCCAGTCTAAAGACCCTCTTCTTTATCCCTCCCAAAATATACATCTTCTCTTCTAAGACTGAAAACTAACAGAAAACAAAAGGCTTTTTCTATTAAGTCACTAAGAAGCAAGCAGTGTACGTAAAATTCTAAGGATGCTTTAGGCTTTACCAGAATCTAGCATTAACAATATTAAAACTTAGAAACCTCTTTGTTTAGATTCTTAGAAAGAAGCAATATATATATAGCCTAATTGACTAACAGATCCTAGCATGGTTTAAGAAAATCAAGCCAGAGATGCTTTGAAACCCAGAAACCATGACACCTTAGAGAAAGAACAGGGAGGAATACCAGGAGAGAATGTGGTGACTTATTTAAACACTTCTGTTCTGAGCATAATAATGCTTCTCTTTGCCCAAATAGATATTTGAACATATAATTATGGTTTCCTGGAAGAGAAACACAAGCTGGTCTTCTTGTGCTAACAAAGAGGAACACACACGATTCCCTTTCTCATTTCATGTGGCTATCATTTAAGATCCATGCCATTAACCACTGGCCAGATGTTTTCATATAGCTGGTTACTGAGATAGGCATTCTTCAGGTGGAAATCGGGTTGTCGAGGTGTTGGTATTTCAGACTTGTGTCCAGCCTTGACAGAGTGGATCTAGAACATGTACCCGCACGTGGGCCATGGGGAAGGGGTGGGGGGAGAGTTAGGTCAGGAACGCTGAGGAATCCTTGTGTCCGCAGCACTTTGAAAGATGTGGCTCAGGGTCATCCCAGGTTTCCTTCCTGGAGAAGAGGCTTGTTAAGAAACAGGATTTTACTAGACTCCTGGGTCAGGCAGAGATCTCCAGAGACTGTCCTGTGCAGCTTTCCACGGTATCAGAAATCTCTGTGCCTCACACTAACACATAGGCACCCAGATCTGCAAAATATCTTCCAACAGGGCACACAATATAAAACTCCATTCTGTTTCTGGAGAGTTCTGTGGTCTGGAACTGAGACTGAGCTGAAGTCACTGCTGCTTCTTCAACCTTTGGGTCCTTATTTTGTCTTCAAGATTATTTGCATCTACCTGAAATCTAACCCTTTTCTACCTAATAGTCCTTCCTTCTGATGGCGACCGTGCCTCCCATCTTTCAACTCTCAGTTATGGTCCGGTTTCTCAGCCATCCGTTTCAGGGACTGTGTGCCGAGACAAGCACAATGCTATAACGTCAGTTTTGTCCAAACGGTGCAAAGCATGATGGGGATTTTTCTTTTTGCGGTACTGGGGATTGAACCCAGGGGCATTCTACCTCCAAGCTACACCCCCAGCCCTATTTTTTATTCTTTATTTTGAAACAGGGTCTCATGAAGTTGCAGAGGGCCTCAGTAAGTAGCTGAGGCTGGCTGCAAACCTCAATCCTCCTGTCTCAGCCTCCCAAGTACTAGGATTACAAGCTTGTGCCACGGTGCCTGGCATGAGACTATATTTTGAAAGCCTAGTTATACAGCAAGATTCATGGCACCAAAGCCCTTGCTAGGGGCGGAGATAGAGTGTCAGCCCCGCTCTGCATCCAGAAATAGCTCAGATGGGGGTGTTCGGGCTGCCTCCCAGCCGAATGCTTTCAATTCCTCCAGTACCTGCTCCTCTCAAAAGAACAGAGCCCTCCTTAGCACGGCTCTCCCTGGCCCTAGCTGAAAGCAGCTCTTCTCAAACTTTAATGCACATACAAATTACCATTTGATCTGGTTCAAATGAATGTCCTAATTCAGCAGGTATGGGGCGGGACCTGAGATTCTGCATTTCTAACAAGCATTCCATAGATGCTGATGCTCACTGATCCACTGACCACACTTGGGAGTAGAGAGACTTAAAGACCGGAGGATCCGGGTTCGCGGCCAGCCTCAGCTACTTAGTGAGGCCCTCCACAACTTAGTGAGACCTGTTTCAAAATAAAGAGTAAAAAATAGGGCTGGGGATATAGCCTGGAGGTAGAATGCCCTGAGTTCAATCGCTGAAGGCAGGATTGCCAAGGTCAAGGCCAACCTGGACAACTTAGTGAGATCCTGTCTCACAATAAAAAAATAAAGAAAAAGGGCTGAGGATGCAGCTCAGTGGTAGAACACCCCTGGGTTCAATCACCAGTACTGAAAAAAAAAAAAAGAAAAAGAAAAAAGAGCCTGAAGCTCTGGCTCTGTGGCATGGACATCTCAATCATGTTTCCTATAAGTGATGTACGATGGCTGCATCACCTGCCGCACTGTCTGCAGTAGGGTGCCATGCTAACATTATCAGTAGAAGTAGTAATGGGATTGAACATGGGAACGTTCTACCTCTGAGCTACACCTCCAGTCCTTTTCGTTTTTATTTTGAAACAGGGTCTCGCTAGGTTGCTGAGAGTCTCGCTAAGTCCTCAAACTTTCAATCTTCCTGTCTCAGCCTCCCAAGTCCTGGGATTACAGGAGTGGGCCACTGCGCAAAGCTTACGCCAACATTCCCACTCGGTTAGATTGCCATGCAAGGGAGCATTCACAGCTGAACCGCGTCCACTCCTGGGGGAGCTGCCCGGCTCTCGGTGTGGGAAGCCAGGCCCTGTCCACTTTTTTTGGGGTCGACTTCTTCAAGCTTTATTTGCTTCACTGGATATATACCTAAACATTATTTTCAACTTCCCCTCTGCCACGTGCCTCCTTCTAAAAGCGATCTGAGGCTGCCGCACTACGTCACGCCTCTGCTTCTTTGCTTTGGTCAGACGATCCTGTATGGGAATATTTTCCTTTGCATCTCTTAACTAAGCCGAGCACCTCCAGCACCTGGGTTGGCGTCATCTATGATGTCATGAAGGCAGTGGCCGTCAGCCTGGCAGCCCACAGACTGGCAGTCCCCAAAGGCTCCTTCAGGGCTCTAGAAGGTCTCTGGCTGAAGATTGGTGCCACGTCTGTCAAGCAACGTTGGCAGTCTCGTCAGAAGTGATGTTTCTGTTTCTTGCCGTCATCCTTGAGGGCCTTGATGATCGGGACAGGGGTGGGAGCTGCTCCCTCTATTGGGGCCCATCTGTTCCTAACGGCCAGTCTCACTGGGACCCTCAGACCCTCCCAGTCACTGGTTGACCTGGTGCTGTTATCACCAGCCTGTTCCAGAAGCAGAGCCAGGGCTCCAGTGTCGGGAGCCAGGGTAGACATGGCATCCATCTTCGTCAGTAGTGTTCCCCAGACACATGACTTTGACCTTAGTGGGGTCAAACTTGGGCAGCTGGTGTTGGACGCAGCTGGTGTTGGATGGACCTGGATTCCGGATGACTGAAAAAAGTTACACCCTGGCCTCCTGCAAGCCCATACCTAATTCTTCTTCTAAATCCAGTTAGAAGCAGAAAACTTGTACCATCTTCTACTAAGTGAGCAGAATAGTCCACAGTCAAACTCCCTGAGCTGGGGTGAAAATGGTCATAAGTTACCCTGTCTCCTACCAACCTGCAGCCCTCACTTCAAAATTTAAAGACAGGTTGAGCTGGGCATGGTGGCGCACACTTGTAATCCCAGTACTTGGGAGGCTGAGACAGGAGGATCGCAGGTTTGAGAACAGCCTCAGCAAGTAGTAAGACTCTCATCAACCTAGCAAGATCCAGTTTCAAAAAAAAAGGGCTGGTGGTATATGTGAGTGTTGGGGGGGTAGTAGCTCAGAGGTAGAATGCCCCTGGGCTCAATCCCCAGTACCAAAAACAAAACAAAAAAACCTTATAGACAGGTTGAGGCAGAACATTTATAAGAACAATTTAAAATCTAGTACAAGAGAATTTGATACACTGTTGGAAACATACTGTTGTTTTTTTTTTGGGGGGGGGCTTACTGGAGATTAGATAGAACCCAGTGGTGTTCTACCTCTGAGCTACACCCTAAGCCCCTTCTGTTTTGAAACAGGGTCGCTAGTTGTCGAGTCTTGCTACGTCGCTGAGGCTGCTCTCGAACTTGCAATCCTCCCGTCTCAGCCTCCCAAGAACTGGGATTACAGGCATGCACCACCACGCCTGGCTGATACTGCTTTTTAAATTTTGTTTCTTCTTCTGGTACTGGAGATTGAACCCAGGGACACTCTACCACTGAGCTACACCCCCAGCCTCTTTATTTTAAGACAGAGTCTCCCTAAGTTACCTCACACTGGCCTTGAACCTGTGATCCTTCTGTGTCAGCCTCCACAGTACTGGGATTACAGGCGTGCACCACCACGCCTGTAGAAATATATTGCCTTTTGGCCAATCATCTTCCTCCAGCCCTTCCCTTCTGTTGCTGGCTTCTCTCCCACTCTCTTCTACCTCTTACCTCCTACCTTCCCAAATTGTCTCCTCTCCCCCCCTGCACCTTTTCATTCACCTCTGTTAACTCTACCTGGTCTTCTATCCCACCCCTACTTCTTCCTAAGGAAAACACGGTCAAAGTGAGTAGAGATATGAAAACTCCGTTGAAGAGAGGGGAACGCCTTCTGGTAATGAGGCAGCCAGGCGCGTGGAGGAGCAACTGAGGCTGGAGAGCAGGAATTCACGTGCTGCCTGTCTGGGGTTGGAAAGCCAGATTCGGGGGGTTTCCATGCAAGTGTTACTGAGGGGCAGTGGAAAAAGGAAGCCGGCTATGGGCAAGAGAGGGGTTTGAGGAGGGAGAGTGATATTTAAACTGGACAGAGACGGAGGCACTGACCGGGGGTTGTCAGTGAGGTCCAAGCACAGGAAGGCGGATCCTGGCCTGGGAAGCCCCACCAGTGGTGGGCTTAAATAAAGAGGCCAGGGACACAGGGGATGAATCCTTTCTTCAATGAGTACAAATGGAAGTGGACACTCCTGAAAGTGAAGACGGAGGACGTGCATTCTGAGTTCCTAACTCATATGAATATTTTAGATATTTTGAAAAACCTGAAATTATCTTTTACATGAGAATGAGTTTCTTAGAACTTTAGTTTACTTTTATGGGAATTCAATATAATTAATAAAACACTCGATTGGCCATGAACAGTAATACATTTTGAGGTATTCACTGTATGTCAGGCCGTCCTAAGCACATTTTTCATATTTTACTTATAAGCAGTATCATTAGCTGGGCGTGGTGGCACATGCGTGTAATCCCAGTACTTGGGAGGCTGAGACAGGAGGATCGCAGATTCAAGCACAGCCTCAGCAAGTAGTGAGACTCTCATCAACCTAGTGAGACCCTGTTTCAAAATTAAAAATAAAATAGGGTTGGGGGGTGTAGCTTGGAGGTAGAATGCCCCTGGGTTCAACCCCCAGTAAAACACACACACACATACACACACAGACACACACACACACGCAAACATTTTTCTCTCATTTTCATCCTAAGGGAGTTTAGTTCACTCTTAAGCATGTTTAGGTTCAAGGCCAGCCTCAGCAGCTTGTGAGGCCCTCTGCAACTTAGTGAGACCCTGTTTCAAAATAAAGAATAAGAAAGGTTGGGGATATAGCTCTGAAGTAAAATGCCCCTGAGTTCCATCCCCAGTACCACAAAACAAAACAAAACAAAACAAAACAAAGCAATATCATTACTATTCCTGTTTTACAGATAAGATCACTTAAGTCCAGAGAGGTTAAGTATTTTTTCTCAGATCACACAGCTAGTGTCAGAGGACCAGCTCACTACGAGTATTTATAAACTGGACCAGGAATGAAAGGGATGATTTTAAAGGCTTGGCCCAGGAGCAGGTGGGGATAAATTATTCGTACAATTCCTTCCATTTCTTTCCTTGTAAATAAGTCTAAATTCTTTGGTGCAAAACCTCTTAAGCCAGCCTCACTGTTGGTTAAGTATCTTGTTTTGTCTAGGAAAAGAAATGGGCATCTGTGATGTCCGAAACAGATCATACGTAATGCAATACTAAAAAGAAAGAGGTATTCAAAAGAGGCGTGAAGGGAAAATAGCACTCAGTTTAGTCGGTGCTTTGTGAGGTTAAGAAGCTAGCAGGTCTGGGCTCGCACGAGGAAGTCGCCCCAGTAAGAGAGCGAGCGCGCGCTCACCGCTTCCTGTTTTTGCCTGTAGTTTGGGGAGCGCTGTGGGTTTTGCGGAGACTCCATTTATAACTGCTGACATCTCCTCGTTCCTCTCCTGCCATTCCGCAAAGACAACGGGTTGCTCTTCTCTTCAACCCTAGATCCTTATGCTTTAAAATGGCGCCCCTTCTCATCCTCTAAAGACGTTAACTCCTGATACAGAAAGTTTTCTCATCCCATTGGAATAAAGGAATCTGTAGTCCTTGGTGGGGATCCTGGACTTCCAGTGGAATGGCAGGTACAGGGTTTCATCCATGCTTCTCCGTCCAACCGCACACTATAGGAGGGGGGGTGGACATGTTGCCCCCAACCCCACCAGGAATTAGTGCCATCCTCTTCAGTCTCTGAATCTTAGTTTCTTTTCTTTTCTTTTTTTTTTTTGTACTAGGGATTGAACCCAGGGGCATTCTGCCGCTGAGCTACACTCCCAGCTCCATTTTATTTTTAAACAGGGTCTCACTAAGTTGCGGATGGCCTTGCTAACTCACTGAGGCTGGCCGCAAACCTGCGATCCTTCTGTCTCAGCCTCCCAAGTACTGGGATCACAGGCATGCACTCCTGGCCTTTTTTTTTTTTTGAAACAGGGTCTCTGCTAAGTTGCTGAGGTTCTCGCTAATTGCTGATTGCTAAGTTGCTGAGGGTCTCGCTAAATTGCTGATCCTCCTGTCTCAGCCTCCCACAACTGGAATTATAGGCATGTGCCACCATGCCTGGCTCTTAGTTTCTTTATCTATAAAATGGGAATGAAGCTGGTCGTGGTGGTGCACACTTGTAATCCCAGCACTTGGGAGGCTGAGACAGGAGGATCACGGATCTGTGGCCAGCCTCAGCAACTTAGTGAGGCCATCTGCAATTTCGAGAGACCCTGTTTCAAAACTAAAAAAACAAAATAGGGCTTGGGGTGTAGCTCAGGGGTAGAATACTCTTGGGTTCAATCCTCAGAACCACAAAAGGGGGGGGGCGATGAAGAGCTGGATTGTTATAGGGATTTCATGAAACCATGTATACTTTATAAATACCTTATTCTTTTTTAAAAGCCATCCTCAGCTGGGAAGCCATAGGAACGAAGACGGGTGGCTTTGGTCTACCACTGCTGCATGCCAGCCCTCGGTGCAGATGTAGACTTTTGGTACCATGTGTCTGACATAAGTCCAAGGCCACAGAACAAAACAAACTAACTGCCCACGCCAGAGCCCTTTTCTCATCTAGTAAACCAACCACCACCATGTGGGTAATAAAAGGTCAAGCTAACATCTCAAATCCAACTCTCTGGACTGTATTCAACCTACCCCGTTGTGCTGAAACACACCTCGTCTACTGTAAACCAGAGGAGGGAAGGGAAAAAGCGGTCCATGCAGACCGGAGGGAACAATGCTGTTAACAGTCAAGTTGTCTCTTGCAAGCTAAGAAAAATACAGTGAATGAATGAACCAGGTCACACTGTTGTCCTTGGGTAGCATCAAGGTACCTGTCCCAACCGAGCACGGACAGGACTGAGTGAACTCTTCAGCATGTGCATACACATGTGCACACACACTCATGCACGCACACACACACACACACACACACACACACACACACACCCATGCTTGAGCATATGCATGCACACGCCTACCTCTTTGGGGCCAAGAGATTTGAATTCTTGGAACCCCTTATCAGATGCATGAGAGATGACTCATAAACTAAGCAATAAGTGCTCAACTTTTAAAAACAAAGGGTGGGACCCATCTCCTCCACATGCCAGCTCTTTCTGTTTACAAAACAGGGACTGTTAGCACAACACCAACGGCTCTCCCATTTCCCTGTTTCTGAAAAGCTTCTGAATCCAGTGAAATTCAATAGAGTTCAATGGCACTGCCGCTGGCCTTGTCACATGTATTTCAGATGCTGGCAAGCCTGAATGTACCATTTCTCCCCCTCCAGAATGATTATTCCCAAACCCGGGCCTCCGATGCCAATGATGTTTGCTGCCAGCTAAAGGAAAACACTTTTCTCTTCAGATCATTTCTAAGGAACCGTGACTATAACTCAAAGAATTTTAAAAACAAGGAACTGAGTGACAAGATAGAAGATTATGGAACTCTTCCCCGGACCTCCTAGGATCATCCGGAAGAGCAGAGTTTCTTTGCTGACTTCCTTTTAACCGTCCCGACCCCCAGATTGAACTGTCTGAACCCAGGGGCATTTTAACTCTGAGCTACTCCCCCAGACCTCCTTATTTTGAAACAGGGTCTCACTAAGTTGCTGAGGCTGGCTTCGAACCTGTGATCCTCCTGTCTCGGCTTCCCAAGTACTGGGATTACAGGCATGTCCCACCATGCCCAGTTTAACCACTCCATTTTTATATCACAGATCCTATTTGGTCTTTCCTTAGGACTGCCCAGAGAAGACCACTTAACTCGTACAAGGAGAAACTCAATAAATATCACAAAGACCATCTTTGTTGCTGACAAGAGCAAAATGATCTCCTTGGTGGGTGTCACTCCAACTTTTTGGAATATATTTATTTCAATCAAGCAATGATAGTTTAAGAGCGGGTAGAGTATTTCCAAAGGAACACTGCAATTTCTATCCAACTTAGAATCGGTGAACAGATATTTAGAGACAGGGAGCTATGCTGAGGCAGTTTTTAAAGAATATAAACATCCTGATAAAACGAGGGCATTTTTGTGATGGGATAATAATGGTCAAATTCCTACAATATATGCACAGGGACTTAGGGTAACGTGTTGCTGTGTCTACTTCTGACTACCCCTTATGTGAGCTCAATTGCAAAATGTTGCATTTTATTTATTTATTTATTTTTGGTTTTGGTACAGGGGATTGAACCCAAGGGAATTCTACCTCCGAGCTACACTCATGCCCTTTTTATTTTTTGAAACAGGGTTTCGCCAAGTCACTGAGGGTCTCGCTAAATTGCTGAGGCCAGCCTCGAATCTGCCATCCTCCTCCTGTCTCAGCCGCCCAAGTGCTGGGATTACAGGTATGCACTACCGTGTCTGGCTCTTATTTATTTATATTTGTGGGACTGAGGACTGAACCCAGGGGTGCTTTACCACTGAGCTCCATCTTCCACCCTTTTTATTTTTCTATTTTGAGACAGGGTCTCTCTAAATTGCCCAGGTTGGCCTGGAACTTAACCTCCTACCTCAACTTAAAATGCTGGATTTAAAGAGAAAAGGGACTTCATAGTCTGATCACTTTACAGATACTCTTACTATTACTTAAATTTATCCTTGCTAGTGTGGCTATTTACTGGTTGGTTTGTACATACTAGTTACAGGCAACAAAATAATGCATTGTTTTGGTGGTAGGATAATTACAAATGGTCCACTGAGGCAAATATTAGGAGAAAGAGTGCAGACTTCACCTACAATTGAAGCAAGCAATCCACCACAAAATGAAGGTAATTGCTGTAAAGTGACAAGGACAATTACTGTCCTTTTTGCAAACATCAGTTTAACAACAAATGCCCTTTTGTAATACTAATGGTATTTCTTAACTGTCTCTGAACTATTTTGAATTTTCAAATGAAGGAGGCATTTTTAGGAAAATAATGAGCAGCAAGCCCCCGGATGACCTTGTGGTTATTATCATCACATCTCTACTGCCTACTGAAAATCCGAGGGTGATCTTAAATTTTCCAATTGACTCTTTTCCCTCTCACAGGGCAACACTGAGGAGAACCACTGTTTTGCTCTAAAGCCTTGTTTTTTGGTTTTGTACAATCTAATTCTTACGTATCCATTCATTCATTTCAGTACTTTATTGAGAAACAGCTACATGCAAACACTGTTCTAGATTTCCTTGGGAGCAGGGAGGATGATCCCAAGGAACAAGAATTTGGCACTCACTAATCCTGCTTTTGTAGGGTTCAGATCAGAATTCAATAGGAGCCGGGCGTGGTGGCACACGCTTGTAATCCCAGTACTTTGGGAGGCAGAGACCGTAGGATCTGGGTTCGCGGCCAGCCTCAGCGCTCTCTCTCTCTCTCTCTCTCTCTCCGTCTCTCTCTCTCTCTCTCTCTCTCTCTCTCTCTCTCTCTACTTGGTGAGGCCCTTCGCAACTTCGTGAGACCCGGTTTCAAAATAAAGTATAAAAAAT
>PVJS01002109.1:0-25408 GCA_004027185.1 Glis glis | reverse complement strand
AGGGACAGGCAGAGGTGACAGGCACTGCTGCTGATCTCTACAGATGGGGGGGTAATGTGGCTGAAGTGGAGATAATGTTGAGGTAGGATAGAAGAAATAAAAGAAACAGGTAGAAAGGAGATAAAAAGGAAGGAGAAGGAAATACTTTTTATTTTTGGGTGGTGGTGGTGTTGGGATTGAACCCAGGGGCGTTCTACCTCTGAGTTACAACCCCAGCCCTATTTTATTTTTTATTTTGAAACAGGGTCTTGCTAAGCTACTAAGTTGTTGAGGCTGACCTTGAACCTGTGATCCTCCTGTCTCAGCCTCTAAGTACTGCGATTCCCTATGCCCAGCTGGGAAATAAAATTTTAATTCATAAGTTCCACATACTTTTCCAGGCATCTCACCCCTAAATCAGTTTCTCCCAAATTTCGGGGAATTCTGTAAATCTGAAAGTTAAACAAAAACTATAATTACCTGTGCACAGTTAATTAACCCTTCCAAGAAGGAGTTTAAGCAAGACAGACACCGTATCTTGAGAAACCTATAATTTAGGGAACTTTCTGTGTTATCTATCGATCAGACAGTGGAGACCATGTCAAGGGTCTGGAGATGACCAGACCACCATAAATTGCCTTGTGATCCCTGGACTAATGTTATCCTCACATACCTACCCATACACACCTTCACCAGGCTGCCTTTAAGAAGACCCGAGAAAGCGCCTCCCACTCCGGAGATGGCTTTCCATCTCCCTTGAATGTGTATTCCTTGCTTAACCCAAAGGCCTCACTCTCCCTTGAGATAGCCCACATTTTCCCTTGTGTATTTCTTGCTTTTCTAAATACATCTCTGTGCCTCTACTGACATGCTGAAATTCTTCTCCATCACGTATGTCAAGGACGCCGCTGGTCGTCTTGAGTGGAGTTCCCCCCTCTGTCTGGGAACTCCTTGGAAGCTCTTCTGGAATCTTCTCCCATGACAATTGTGAAGGAGAAAAGGTTGAAAACATAGTTTGGGTCCTGTGGCACTACACTGATTTCTCATTCTACCTCTCTGTGGTCTAAATTTTACACCAAAGATATTTTCTCAAGTTTTCTGTTGGTAAGAGGAAAAGGAAAAAGTTTTATTGTGCTGATATTAAGTTCTCTAAAAACCCATTTTTTCTTCTTCTTTTTGTGGTGCTGGGGATTGAACCCAGGGGCATTCTACCTCTGAGCTACACCGCCAGTCCCATTTTATTTCCTATATGGAAACAGGGTCTTGCTAAGTTGCTGAGAGCCTCACTGAGTTGCTGAGGCTGGCTTCGAACCTGCGATCCTCCTGTCTCAGCCTTCGAAGAACTGGGATTTGCAGGCATGGGCCACCACGCCAGGCTCCAATTTGTTTTCAACTAATTTTTCCTCCTAAAAGCACATGGCAAAAATCAATTTAAAGAGTATAAACTTAGCTGGGCACAGTGGTGTATGCTGGTAATCCCAGTACTTGGGAGGCTGAGACAGGAGGATTGTAGGTTCAAGGTCAGCCTCAGCAGTTTAGCAAACCCCTCAGCAACTTAGAGAGATCTTGTTTCAAAATAAAAAATAAAAAGGGGCTGGGGTGTAGTTCAGAGGTAGAACGTCACTGGATTCAATCCCTAGTAACACACACACACACACACACACACACACACACGCACACGCACACACGCAAATAATATATTCCACCTCACTCAACTCTCCAGGAGAGCCCATTGTGAACAGTTTTTTTGTCTACCCTCCTCAAATATTTTGGGCAATATATACAGATGCACATGACCTCCCTCTCTGCTCAATTCTGCCCAATGTACAGTTTGTTTTCACGTAATAATACTATGTTGTATAGTAATTCTACTCTTGGGAAACATAAGTCTATTTTACTTTTTTTTTTGTAGTACCGGGGATTGAACCCCGGGGCATTCTACATCCAAGCTACATCCCCAGCCCTATTTTTAATTCTTTATTTTGAAACAGGGTCTCACTAAGTTGTGGAGGGCTTCACTAAGTAGCTGAAGCTGGCCACGAACCCGGATCCTCCGGTCTCAGCCTCCCAAGTACTGGGATTACAAGCGTGCGCCACCACGCCCGGCTAGTTTACTGTTTCAATAGTGTCTAATATTCTATTTTGTGAAACTACCAAGATTATTTAACCAATTCATTAATGGTGGACTTGGTATTACATGGCTTTGCTATTATTTGGTGTTTAATCTTAATAACAAAAAATTTAGTTACCTCTTTGAAAGGAATAAAGTTGAGGGGCTCCAGAGGCGTCTAGGCAGGGTGACTGGTTCTGCGATATACTTTAGGCATCTCTTCACCTCTCTGTGACCAGGAACTTGACCACCTCCATCTATGAGTTGATATTCGAAACCGCAAAGCTATTTCTAGTACAATAGAGGGGATGGTTCCAAGTGGAACACTAACAAGATAATTCTGGGATACTGAT
The DNA here is from genome assembly GCA_004027185.1 of Glis glis. Classification (NCBI taxonomy): domain Eukaryota; kingdom Metazoa; phylum Chordata; class Mammalia; order Rodentia; family Gliridae; genus Glis; species Glis glis. Next base: position 22,966 of record PVJS01002109.1, on the reverse strand, counting down.
GATTTTGCAAGGCGATTTACAAGCTAAATTATATTGGAAACTAAAAAGCATTAACTTCCAAACACCCATTGATAAGGATAAAATCTCTCTTATGTACACTAATGGTGCAGGTCTGGTTTCGGAAGAAGGCAGCACTACATGGCAGTATAGTCAATGTTATAGAACACACTGGTTCTAAGCCGGGCGTGGTAGCGCACGCTTGTAATCCCAGTACTTGGGAGCCTGAGACCAGAGGATCCGGGTTCGTGGCCAGCCTCAGCTACTTAGTGAGGCCCTCTGCAACTTAGTAAGATCCTATTTAAAAAATAAAGTATAAAAAATAGGGCCGGGGGTGTAGCTTGGAGGTCGAATGACCCTGGGTCCAATCCCCAGTACCGCATTAAAAAAAAAAGAAAAAAACAATTATAAACTGAGATTTCCCACTAGCACACTTCCTGTTGTTTAGATGGCATTATAAAGCCTCAGAATGTAGGAAAATACAAAATCTAACGGCATTCTCACAATAGTACAGAACTCATTGGATTCCATTGAATTAGCCGTGTGTGAAACAGGGATGACAGCGATTATGGCTAGGTTAAAAAAAAAAATTCCTACACTCAGCCAAAAAGAAGAAATCACACCAGCAAGCTTCCAGATGACCCCAGTGAAAGCTCCGCACCCAGCCCGAGAGCGACACGGAGGAGCCTCCCAGCTGCGTCTCTAAAGAAGCCTGGACAGTCTTGGGCTTCTCTGTGTCGGCCAGCAAGCCTGGAACAGGGCCCGGTAACAGATGAAATGCCTCGGTCCTGCCAACTGCTTCTTGGCTTGGAGCAGCTGCAGGAGCAGCTGGTTTCACCACAGTCACAGAGCGGGTCCTTGTTCTGGGGTAGGAGACGTCTATGTTGTATGGGAAACTTTAACTCCTACCTTCATGAGCTTTCACTAAAAAATGTAATGTGTTACCCTTGGCTGTTTATGTGTCTTGAAAATAACTAAGGGATCCATAATAGTTTCAATCCAAGGGAAATCTCCCTCCAACTAGAAAAGTCAAGTGTATCCAATTCTTTGCTCACTCAGAAACTAGAGTCATGAGATAGGAGATCACTTATCCCTGTCCAGTCTAATTAAAAATCAACTGATTTCCAGGAACAGTGGATTCGATACAAGGATTTACTCCCGCTCTCTCCTGATTTACTGGTAAAGAGACTTGATTTGACTTTTTCTAAAGGTATAAAGCTGTTAGGACAGAAAGAATATGAGAAGACACAACTACAGTGTGGTTTTGTCAGCTGGAAGGCAGGCGGAACTGGCCCTCAAATTGACAGAGGACATGAGAACCCAAACCAACCTAAACGAGACTGCAGCATCCCCAGGAGGCACTGGGGACTTAGCTGAAAGGAAGGGGCATCGGAAGGCATAAGCTCAAATATGCTGAATATGCTGAATTCTCTCGAAGGAACAGCTAGAACCCCCAGACCAGGCTTCTACTCCGTAAAGCTGAGTGGCTGTTCTTCTTCTATCTGGCAAAATCTGAAGACACTGAACAGTATAAAATACAGATCACAGGGTGAAGAACTATGCACCATTTGTGGAAGAGGTGAACTGTCATGAAAACTGGGGATTGAGAGGGACACACGCATGCTGGGATATTCTCTCCAGCTCCTTCCCCTGACCTGGTCCCCAGAAAGATGATGACCCTGTGGGCAGGAATTGGAAGACCTTGTCTGGATGATCTAAACAGCCAAAGAGGAGCATCCCAGAGGCACTGACACCGGTGCACACTCGAGTGCAGGGCTGAGAGCCCCCTCGGGTGCAGCTGTTACTAATGTGCCCCAGGCGTGTGCACCAGACTCGGATTAGCCTTGTTTCCCCCCCCCATTCTTGAATATAGCAGACAAGAAAGTTCCACCCTAAAATGGAAGACGGAGCCAACAAACAAACACACACAAATCAACTTGTACCACAGGGATACAATCAGCAAAATCCAGATCGTAGGAAAGAAAAATGGCTCAGTTTCTCCAACAAATAAACTGCATGGGAAAAAAAGAAGAGAAACAGCACATTCTATACAGATTAAAAGAGACTTAAGACCCACATCAACCAATAGCACTGTATGGATATTATTTGAGTATTGATTTGAACAATCCTACTGTTTTGTATGTTTTTAAATGAGATAATCAAGCAGGACATGGTGGCGCACACCTGTAATCCCAGTACTTGGGAGGCTGATACAGGAGGATCACAAGTTAGAGGCCAGCCTGAGCAACTTAGTGAGGCCCTCAGCAACATAGTGAGACCCTATTTAAAAATAAAATAGCCGGGCATGGTGGCGCACGCTTGTAATCCCAGTACTTCGGGAGGTGGAGACCGGAGGATTCGGGTTCGCGGCCAGCCTCAGCTCTCTGTCTCTCTGTCTCTCTCTACTTAGTGAGGCCCTCCGCAACTTTGTGAGACCCGGTTTCAAAATAAAGTATAAAAAATAGGGCCGGGGGGTGTATCGCAGAGGTAGAACGCCCCTGGGTTCAATCCCTAGTACCTCAAATAAGTAAATAAATAAAAATAAAAATAAAATAGGGCTTCCTAGTACCACCACACATACATAAAATGAGATAAAGCAATTTAAATATTAGTAGGAGCCGGGCGTGGTGGCGCACGCTTGTAATCCCAGTACTTGGGAGGCTGAGACAGGAGGATGCGGGTTCGCGGCCAGCCTCAGCTACTTAGTGAAGCCCTCTGCAACTTAGTGAGACCCTGTTTCAAAATAAAGAATAAAAAATAGGACTGGGGGTGTAGCCCAGTGGTAGAATGTCCCTGGGTTCAATCCCCAGTTCTGCAAAAAAAAAAAAAAATATATATATATATAAATAAATATTAGTTGGATATTCATTATTAAAGAATTGTTGTTAACTGGTGACTTCAGGTATGACATATTATGGTTAGGTTTTAAGAGTCCTTATATTTTAGAGATATAATAAAATATTTATGGATGAAACGATATGATAGCTGGAATTAATATGGGTGTGCAGTTGACTAAATTCGCATGGCCAAAGGACAAAGAGAACATAAAGATCTTCTATACTTTATGCTTGAAATTTTCCATAATGGAGAAAAACTATCATTAGACTCCTCAAGGAAGACACTGAAATAATAAGATAGAACCAAAATAGCGTAAAAAGGAACATTTGGAGTATTTTAGAAAGGTCCTATAAATAAAAAATTAATAACAGAAATAAAATATTCAATGAAGAATTGGGGGAAAATGACATATCCCAGAAAGTACAATGAAACATTATAAATGAAAACAAAGAAAGATTTAAAAAATTAGACCAGTCCAGAAGACCCAAAATCTGGCTAACAGTTCCAGAAAGAGAGAAAAGAGAAACATAAGAAGGAATTCATCAACACAAAAATGTAAGAAAATTTTCCCAAATGGAAGCCCAGGGATTTTCAAAAGAAAAGGATGTACCAACTTTCTGACACAATTGATTAAAAAAAAAGGGGCTCACTTCAAGGACCGCCACTGTGAAACTACAGAACGTTGAGTACAAAGAGATTTGGCAAATTTCCAGAAAAAATAAAACCCAAACCAGGCTACATATGAAAGATTAGGAATTAGAAGCACACAGGGCCTCACAACAGGAAAAGCTAGAGGGCAATGGAGCAATACCTTCCAAATTCTTTTTCTTTTTTTGCGGTACCGGGGATTGAACCCAGGGGTGTTCTACCTCCGCGCTACACCCCCGGCCCTATTTTTTTATACTTTATTTTGAAACCGGGTCTCACGGAGTTGCGGAGGGCCTCACTAAGTAGAGAGAGGGAGACAGGGAGAGAGAGAGAGGGAGAGAGCTGAGGCTGGCTGCGAACCCGGATCCTCTGGTCTCTGCCTCCCAAAGTACTGGGATTACAAATGTGCGCCACCACGCCCGGCTAATACCTTCCAAATTCTGAAGGACAGTCATTGCCAACAGAGTTTTATATCTAGCTAAACTGCCAAACAAAGGTGAAGGTAGAATAAAAAACATTTTTCCAGTTGTGAAAGTCACAGAAATTTGATTTCCATTCATGTTTTCTCAGCAATAATAGCAAGGAAGTAAATCCAGAAAGAGGAACGAAATCCAGAAAACAAGGGATCTACCAGAGAAGGGAAAGGAAGGGACTCTCCAGAAAGAGAGATTACCAAGTATAAGCTACTCTGTATGCCTCAGTTCCCTTATCTCTGAAACAGGGAACTAACAATAGTCCTGACCTCATAGATTTGTGTAAGGATTCAGCACACTTACGAGCATCTGACACAAATAAGAGCAACAAGCATTGTTTTCACCACCGAAGAATAGACTTTGTATACTACATTAACATATAACTTGATATATTACAATAACAAAATGAAAAGAAGAAAAAATAAATCGATGCAACAATACACATTTATGAACTACACGTATTTCCAGTGTTGGAATGATTGAAAAAAGTCATAGTCAAAACCGGTTGTGGTGACACACACCTGTAATCCCAGAACTTGGGGAAGCTGAGACAGGAGGGTTGTAGTTTCGAGACCAGCCTCAATAACTTAGTGAGAGCCTTAGCAACTTAGTGAGACCCTGCTTGAAAATAAAAAAATAAAAAAGAATGGGGGTGTAGCTCAGAGGTGAAATGCCCCTGGGTTCAAACCCCAGAACCAAATAAACAAACAAATAAGTAACTGAACATGACAAGGAGGAGCATGGAGCAAGGATGATGAAGAGCCCGGTGCAGGGCCGGGGAGAACAGGCAAGGCCCTCACCTCAGGCCAGGCACCTCTGACATCTCGGAGGTGTGAGGGCACCATCAAGCTGGGTGAGAATTTTCAGGGTATAAATTCTATCATGGGTCTCAATCATGTTCCAACTGAAAATATTTGCAGAAAGCCCCATGCAACAGTTTGAGATAAAGTTATTTAAAAAGAAAATGGCCCAAGCCAGGCATGGTGGTGCACACTTGTAATCCTAGTACTTTGGGAGGCTGAGACAGGAGGGTCATAGGTTCGAAGCCAGCCTCGGCAATTTAGCAAGACCTTCTGCAACTTAGTGAGACCCTGTTTCCAAATAATAAAATAAAAAGAGCTGGGGATATAGCTCGGAGGGAGAATGCCTCTGGGTTCAATCCCCAGTAACACACACCGAAAAAAAAAAGAAGAAAAATAATAAAAAGGAAATTGCCCATTTTCTTTTCACTGAATCTCAGAGAAATGGTATACCTCATTTGCCACCTCCAAAACTGAAATTTCCCTGCTTCTTGAATATGACAAACACATCCGTAATTACCTTTGGATACGGTACATACTCCACAGCAATCCAAATACTAAAGTAGTGACTGACTGAATTAAATGCCTCTTAAGATTTTGACCATTTAGCTAAGATTTAAAGTGGCAGGGGAACATTTTTTTAAAAAGCTATTTTCAAATGTTTTAAGCCTTTTAAAAATGAAGAAGAACTTCTGGTAAAGAAGAGATATGACTTTATGATCTTTGAACATGGTCTTATACATGAGCTGTTCATTAACCTTCCAACTTAATCCTTTTGCACCAGGGTGGAGAAGTGAGTGCAATAAATCTGTCGAATGTGAAGAAACCACTAATCATAATATCCTCAAAGCAAGAGATTGAATAGAAGAATTTTTTTCGGAGTCAAGCATCTATTTTGTACCATCACATTAATAAAACTGTACCAAATATGCATTTTGCGGACCACAGTTTTCAAGTCGTGCTGTGCCTTCATTTTTTGTGGATACTTTTTTATTTTTTTTTTTTTTTTGCGGTACCGGGGATTGAACCCAGGGGTGTTTTACCTCTGAGCTACACCCCCGGCCCTATTTTTTATACTTTATTTTGAAACCGGGTCTCACGAAGTAGCAGAGGGCCTCACTAAGTAGCTGAGGCTGGCCGCAAACCCGGATCCTCCAGTCTCCGCCTCTCAAGTACTGGGATTACAAGCGTGCACCACCATGGCTGGCCTATTGTGGATACTTCTAACGCAGCTAAAGACGTTAATGGATTGACTTAGTTCACAGGATACATTTAGTAAAATTGTCCAGTCATATGTGAAACATTAGTTCATTGAAGTAAAAGAAAATCTCTGATGACATAAACTATAAAAAAGAAATAAAAATGCTTATTTCAATATTTTTAAATAAAGATATTTTCTTCTTCCTTTTTCTTGTAAGCATTAGGTGTATTTTGGAAAGTCATTCCAACAATCAATACAAAAGTATGTACTGGTTACTTAGCCAAGTTAACAAAAACCAAACATATAAATAAAAACTACTTAGAAATATTTTCAATTGTATCTGTGTAATAACAGAAGCATACAGAAGATAGTTTTAAAAACAGAAAGCTCTGTCAAGTCAATACTCACAGAAAAAGAAGGATTCCAGTGTTTGCCAGGGCAAAGGCCAGTCCCAAAATCCCACTGCCCATAATGGCGTTGCTTAGGTTAAAAACAGACATGCCTAGGGAGGTTGTTCCTGGAATCTGAACAAAGAAGCAAACATTCAACTGAGCAAAACAGTCTCCTAAATGTTCATCAGGCCAAAGCCTTTTTTTTTTTTTTGCGGTACCCAGAATTGAACCCAGGGGCGTTTTACCTCAGAGCTCCACCCCCAGCCCTATTTTTTATACTTTATTTTGAAACCAGGTCTCACTAAGTTGCGGAGGGCCTCACTAAGTAGTTGAGGCTGGCTGCGAACCCGGATCCTCCAGGATGCCTCCCAAGTACTGGGATTACAAGCGTGCGCCACCACGTCCGGCCCAGGCCATAGCCTTTAAAGCACTATTAGGAACCAACATGGAAACAAAAATTCAAGAAATCCTTTCTTACTACTCTAGTTATTATTATTATTATTATTATTATTATTACTATTTTTGCGGAACTGGGGCTTGAACCCAGAGGCATTCTACCTCTGAGCTACACACCCAGCGCTGTTTTTTACTCTTTATTTTGAAACAGGGCTCATTAAGTTGTGGAGGGCCTCACTAAGTAGCCGAGGCTGGCCGCAAACCTGGATCCCCTGGTCTCAGCCTCCCAAGTACTGGGATTACAAGTGTGCGCCACCACGCCTGGCTAGTTATTATTTTTTTAAAGTGGGTTTCAGGAGAAAATAGGATATATGAGGAATATCCTGGTGGATAGAGATAGTTATGCTTTCAGTACTATGCTGCATGAATTAAAAACATCAGTCCCAAGTTATGTGAATAAATAGGCACACTATATTGTAATGACACTTACATATTCATCACATTTCTTTTTTTCCAAATGGCTGTTTGTGAGACTTCTTCTACTTTCACGATCAGAAATAAACTTGCTGTAAAGACATGCATAACACATTTAACCTTATGATAATGATTTCAAGCCTAACATCAGGACTAAATGATTTATTACTAACCAAAACATATTACATGTGAAGTTATCAGTTGAATGTCCCCTTCATTTTTATTTATTTTTTTGCCAGTATTCATTGTCTATAGTCTTGTTTTACTAAATAAACTCTAAGTGCTCTAAGAGCAGGTACTTTTACCTCATGCGTTTTTGTATTCCTCACTCTACCAGGTACCAAAAAATGCCAATAATAGGTTCTCATCTTGAGATGAAATGAAAGATACAGATCAAAAAGAACTATACACTTTGAATCATTTTCATAGTAAATTAAAACACTATATACAATGTAAGTTAATTTATGCCAATTTTTCTCTAAACAGAATGTGTGTGTGTGTGTTTTACTAGGGATGAACCCAGGGGCATTCTACCTCTGAGTTATACTCCTGGCCCCTTTTTATTTATTTATTTATTTATTTATTTATTTATTTATTTATTTATTTATTTTGTGTGTGTGTGTGGTACCGGGGATTGAACGCAGGGGCGTTCTACCTCCGCGCTACACCCCCGGCCCTATTTTTTATCCTTTATTTTGAAACCGGGTCTCACGAAGTTGCGGAGGGCCTCACTAAGGAGAGAGAGAGAGAGAGAGAGAGAGAGAGAGCTGAGGCTGGCCGCGAACCCGGATCCTCCGGTCTCTGCCTCCCAAAGTACTGGGATTACAAGCGTGCGCCACCACGCCCGGCTCTTTATTTTTTTTATTTTTATTTTTTGTGGTCCTGGGGATTGAACCCAGGGGCATTCTACCTCCGGGCTACACTCCCAGGCCTATTTTTTATTCTTTGTTTTGAAACAGGGCCTAAGTTGCGGAGGGCCTCACTAAGTAGCTGAGGCTGGTCGCGAACCCGGATCCTCTGGTCTCAGCCTCTCAAGTACTGGGATTACAAGTGTGTACCACCATTCTTGGCATTATTTTTTGTTTTGAAACAGGGTCTGGCTACGGTGCTGAGTCTCCCTAAATTGCTGAAGCTGTCCTCAAACCTGAGATCCTCCTGTCTCACCCTCCCAAATACTGGGATTACAGGCATGCTCCACCACACTCAGTTGTTTCTTAACTTCTCAGTGCCTCAATTTCCTCAACTGAAAAGTGGGAAACTGGGCATGGTTAAAAGGCCCATGCTTTTAATCCCAGTACTAAGTTGCTGAGGCTGGCCATGAACCTGCTATCCTCCTGTCTCACCCTCCCAAGTATTGGGATTATAAGCGTGTACTACCGTGCCCAATTTAAATTAAATTTAAAAAGGGCTAGGGTGTAATTTGGAGGTAGAATGCCCCTGGGTTCAATCCCCAGTTCCACTAAATAAATAAATAAATAAGATAAAACAATAAATAAAAAATAAAATAGGGCTGGGAGTGTACCTCAGAGGTAGGTCGCCCCTGGGTTCTAGTCTCAGTATCAAAAAAATTAAAAAAACATAAAAATGAACCACATTGGTTACATCGATGTTGATTTTATTTAAGTATCTACCTTTTTTTTAATCTTTAATCCAAGGGACCTGGTTTTTCCTGATATTTCTGCTAAAAGTTTGTGTTATTTTGCCAGAATAAACCAAAACCAGTCACTCTCTCTCTCTCTCTCTCTCTCTCTCTCTCTCTCTCTCCAAACTTCCTCTGAGGCCATCACTTGGCAAAAAACTGCATAACTGGCAGACCCTGCCAGTCACTGTGACAGACCAAAAGTATATATGGAAGCAGACTTGGTCTCCAGACACACAGATGCTCATGTGCCAGCCGAAAAGACCATACCAGCTAACCCCAACACAGGAATGTTGACCCGTGCAAAATTAAGATGAGATAAGGAATCCAGAGAAAGAAAAACCAGAATTAGGTGGAATCAGCTAGAGGGAATTTAAAGACATAAAGCTGAAAAATAGTATTGCTTGTTCTTAGCAAGAGAATGATGTCATTAAAGTAGAATCTTCGGAGACCAACCCTGACAGTGGCATAGCGTTGCTGCTAATGATTGGGATAGCTCTTCCTTTGGCCTGACATTTTAAATCTCTCCACAGAATTGACGTTATAGATCTAGCTGCAGAGGGGCAGCTCAAAGGAGCGAGGGTGCAGGGCTTTCCAAAAGGAAACTGACTCGTATTTAAGTGTTATTGTTCAATAAAGACTGTATGTGCCTGTAATCCCAGTACTTGGGAGGCTGAGACAGGATTGCAAGTTCAAGGCCAGCCTCAGCAACTTAGCAAGAACCTTAGCAACTACCAAGACCTTGTTTCAAAATAAAAAAAATATAAGCCGGGCGTGGTGGCCCACGCTTGCAATCCCAGTACTTGGGAGGCTGAGACCGGAGGATCTGGGTTCGCGACCAGCCTCAGCTACTTAGTGAGACCCTGTTGAAAATAAAGAAGAAGGCTGGGCGTGGTGGTGCACGCTTGTAATCCCAGTACTTGGGAGGCAGAGACTGGAGGATTCGGGTTTGCAGCCAGCCTCAGCTATTTAGTGAGGCCCTCTGCAACTTCGTGAGACCCGGTTTCAAATTAAAGTATAAAAAATAGGGCCAGGGGATAGTATAGCTTGGAGGTAGAATGACCCCGGGTTTAATCCCCAGTATTGCAAAATAAATAAATAAATATAAAAAAATTAAAAAATATAAAAAAGGCTGGGGGTGTAGCTCAGAGGCAGAATGCCCCTGAGTTCAATTCTCAGTACCAAGAAACAAACAAAAAAAAAAAAAAAAAGAAAGAAAGAAAAGACTGTATATAATCAGGCTAATTTTAATGATCAACTCAAACTCACCAAACTCAAACCCTTACCTAGCAGGTCCCCTGTTTGCCTTTCTTGTGGAGGAAATTTGTTTTTCAGAGAGAATTTCATTTATTTATTTATTTATTTATTGTGTATGTGTGTGTGGCACTGGGTATTGAACCCAGGGGCATTCTACCTCCGAGCTATACCCCAGTCCTATTTTTTTTATTTTTATTTTGATACAGGGTCTCACTAGGTTGATGAGAGTCTCTCTACTTGCTGAGACTGTCCCCGAACTCGCCATCATTCTGTCTCAGCCTCCCAAGTACTAGGATTACAGGCGTGCGCCACCATGCCTGGCTCCAGTTTTCAAATTAAGGGAAAAGCCTAAGCGTTCTTCAAATAAACCAAACAAAGCAGTAGTAAATGGCCTGTTATGGTATATCTCAGTTCCAGGCCTGGTACCACTTCGCAGAGTTGGTGGCAGAGGACTGGTGGGCAAAGAAGAAAGGGATATGGGAACCATGACACAAGGGGACAACCAACAGGGCCACGCACTGTACAATTAAAGGGGATGAAGAAGCCGGGCGTGGTGGCGCACACCTGTAATCCTAGTACTAGGGAGGCTAACACAGGAGGATTGCAGGTTCGAGGACAGCCTCAGCAAGTAGTGAGACTCTCATCAACCTAGTGAGAACTGTTTCCAAATAAAAATAAAAACTAGGAGCCGGGCGTGGTGGCGCACGCTTGTAATCCCAGTACTTGGGAGGCTGAGACAGGAGGATCCAGGTTTGCGGCCAGCCTCAGCTACTTAGTGAGGCCCTCCGCAACTTAATGAGACCCTGTTTCAAAATAAAGAATAAAAAAAATCGGGCTGGGGGTGTAGTTCGGAGGTAGAACGCCCCTGGGTTCAATCCCCACTACCACACACAAAAAAAATAAAAAATAAAAAAATAAAAACTAGGGCTGGGGGTGTAGCTCAGAGGTAGAATGCCCTTGGATTCAATACCCAGTTCCACACACACACACAAAAAAAGGTGGGGGATGAAGACTAAGGTCCCCGACTGCTTGCCAGCTGTTTCCTGCAGAAATGCAGAATGAGAAAAATGATACTGACTTTCCAAGCTGTTCTAATGTGTAACCATTAAAAAGTACACTAAAACATTGTTGGTGAAGCCTGAGATGGTGGCGCACGCCTGTAATCCCAGTACTTGGGAGGCTGAGACAGGAGGATCAAAGGTTCACCGTCAGCCTCAGCAACTTAGCAAGGCCTTCAGCAACTTAATGAGACCCTGTTTTAATATATATATATATATATATATATATATATATATATGTATGTATAAATAAATATATATATTAAAATATATTACTATAAATAATAAATAAATAAAATAGGACTGGGGTGTAGCTTGAAAGTAGAATGCCTCTGAGTTCAACCTCCAATAAAAAAACAAACAAACAAAAACATTGCTTGTTGTCTGTGTCCCTGATTCTGTCTCTCTCGGTCTACTTTCTGCTGCAAGACTTCACAGATTTTCCCCACAATCTCTACTGGCTTCCCTCACTGGGTAACTTTCAAGTACCAATTCCTCACCCTGCAATTCCGGGTGCTTCTTAATTTGGTTTTGCCTCAGTCTTTGGATCTTAGCTCCCCTTGCAACTCAAGAAGCTCCTCCTAAGAGGGGGCAGAGGGCTGAGACGAGAAAAGGGCATTAGAAATAGAGGCATCCTGCAAGGCCCTCGGGCCTCCTCCCAGTCAGTCGGTCCCTTCCTGCCAGTCCACTTACACTCTGGTTTGAACTGAGTTTTGTGACTCCGACCTACTTACTAGTTTCTCTGGAGCGCAGGCTGTGCACTGAACTCATCCTAGATCCACAGTGGTTGTGTAATGAGTGCCCCATGTCTCTCAGTGCCTTCTAGTATGTACCTGCCCACGCGCAGGCCACTCAGAGGAGCGCTCCTTAAACCCAGTGTGCGCTTTCTACTGAGGAATTAAGGAGCGGCTTAAGCTGCAGGGAAATTTAGCTAGGTAAGAATGAAGTATTTGAAGAAAGCCTTTTTATTCTTTTTGTGGTGTTTCAATTTTTTCTTCATTTCATTAATTAATTAATTAATTAATTTAGTGATACTGGGGATTGAACCCCAAGGGTGTTCCACCTCTGAGCTATACCCCCAGCCTCCCACTTTTTTCTTTTAATTTGGAAACTGTGTCTCGCTAAATTGGTGATGCTGGCCTCATACCTGCAATCCTCCTGTCTCAGCCTCCCAAGTACTGGGAATATAGGCGTGCGCCACCACCCAGCTCTTCTCTCTAGTATTGTTTGCAGTACTGAGGATTGAACCTGGGGTGTTCTACCATGGAGCTACATCCCCAGCTTTTTTTTTTTATTTTGAGACAGGGTCTTGCTAAGTTGCCAAAGCTGGCCTCCAATTTGCAATCTTTCTGCCTCAGTCTCCCGAGTAGCTGGTATTACAGACGTGCGCCAGGGACCTCACCTCTTTTTAGTTTTTCAATCTTTGATTTATATTCCTGTAAATTAAAAAAAAATGGATAAAACCAACCTTTTTTTGTAATGGAAAATTCCATTCAAAATAACTAGGTCAAGCAGCTTATCACAAGTTTCTGTTATCTCACCATTTTAAAAACGCAACTGCTTGTTAAAAAGCCCTGACTTCTGGCAGTGGAATTGACTTCTTTTTATTGACTTAAAATGCGCTATGGGAGAAGGTGTCTTTGACATGTGGTCTCAGGATGATGAAAGAATTGTTAAAAAGGAGTTTTCACTGGGTCAGCCTGTTCCTATAAAGCAGAATTTGACCAATCATTAGTAGCCAATTGCTCTATGAATAAAACAAAACAAAACCCTACAATGGGCAATTCGGTGACTCCTGATAAAACCTCTAAAAGGATGTAGCGTTATATTGCAGAACGGTGTGAAAAGAAGCAAGCAAGATAAAGCTGTTTTTTAGAAAAATAAACTAAAAATAAATCGACAACAATCCAATTAAGGGTGGGTTGTACAATAGAAAGATAATCTTCTATTTTGATCTCTACCAATCAGGTTCTTGCTAAATCTAGTGTTTGAGGATTCCTAACACAAAAGAGATGAGAAAGAGTTGAGTGGTTGAACTTAACCTTTCCTCATCCTTTCCCTGAAATGTTAATATTATATTTAAAAATAAAATAAAGTGGGAGGAAACAAGCAAGTAAAACAGGATCCAGAAAAAAAAAAATGAAGAGAAAGGAAAAAGTAGCAGGCATTTAAAGAGTAAGTAAAAGCCGGGTGTGGTGGCGCACGCCTGCAATCCCAGTACTTGGGAGGCTGAGACAGGAGGATCGCAGGTTCGAGGCCAGCCTCAGCAACTTATCAAGGCCCTCACCAACTTAGTGAGAACCTGTTTCAAAATAAAAAATAAAGTAGGGCTGGGGGGGGGGCGGTGTACCTCTGTGGTAGAAAACCCCTGGTACCACCAAAAAGAAAAAAGATAAGCAAAGCCTTATTTGGTGGACAAACTCCACTGAACCCAGGAGAAAAGAGACTTTAATTTTAATGAGAATGGTAAAAGTGAGGGAAGAATTTTCTGGCATGAATATTTAATATAGGAAGAAATAATGGAATCTTCTTTCCTAAAGTAAACAAAATATATTTGAAGAAAGGTGGGATAACTTTTCAAAGTTATCTTCTCTCAAGTGATAAAAAAAATTCAGGCTGGGCGTGGTGGCGCACGCCTGTAATCCCAGTACTTGGGAGGCTGAGACCGGAGGATCCGGGTTCGTGGCCAGTCTCAACTACTTGGTGAGGCCCTCTGCAACTTAGTGAGACCCTGTTTCAAAATAAAGGATAAAAAAATAGGGCTCGGGGTGTAGCTTGGAGGTACAATGCCCCTGGGTTCAATCCCCAGTACCACAAAAAAATAAAAAAATTCAGTACAACACTGAAAGATATATAAGGAAAAAAAAAAAAGAGTGTAACGCCAAGAGTTGCCCCAAGTTCTTTAAAGAATGAATCTTAATGAAAGACTCAAATTTTGTTAAATGTTACCTGGTTCATAGCAACAATGACTATACACAGAAATGAGAACAATTAATATAAAAATATGTGAAGGCTTTTTTGGGATATACTTAGGATAATCTACAAATAGTTCACCAAATTTAAAACAGCAATAACCAGCAATCATCTGAAACCTGAAGCCACACTGTGGCTCCCGGGGGTGGAGGAAAGGAGTATGTACCAGAGAAAGAGGGTTACAGTTCCGATAGACGTGCCTCAGACTAAGAGGCTTACTACTGCTAGAGAAAGTGCCAAGTACTTTACATGGATTCCCTCATCTATTTTCATAATAATTACGTATGGTTGGTATGATTTTTAATGCTATTTTAGAGAAATGAAGTAACTTGACCAAAGTTGCATTGCTAATTACTAAATTGTTATGCTAGGATTTCAACCTGAGCAGGCTGACGGCAGAGCCTGAGTTCTTAACCTAGATTACATAGTCCCCAACAATCCCATAGCCCTGTCTTACAGGGATAGGACTGGGGCTCAAAGCACACAATCACGGAAGATTTATGACAGACCCAGGATTCAATACAAGACCACATCCAAAGCCACGTTCTTTATTTCCTCTCTCGCGCGCTCGTTCTCTCTCTTTCAACAAATAATTTGGAATGTCCATCCTATACCAGGTACTATGATAAGTATAAGGAGTGTAAAGATGGTTAAGACAGTCCCCTCTCTCGAGGCTCACATCTGGTAGGAGTCTAGAGCTTGTTACTCAGAAGTGTGTTCCAAGCTGGATGTGGTGGCGCACACCTGTAATCCCAACACTTGGGAGGCTGAGACAGTAAGATCACAGGTTTGAGGACAGCCTCAGCCACATAGGGAGACTCCCAGCAACCTAGTGAGATTCTGTTTCAAAACAAAAAATATAAAAAGGGCTGGCGGTGTAGCTCGGAGGTAGAAAACCCCTGAGTTCAATCCCCAGTATCACACACACACGAAAAAAGTGTGGTCTATAGACCAGGGGTATGGGCATTACCCGGGAGCTTGCTTGAAATCAGACCCCACCACAGACCTACTGAATTAGAATCCACGTTTAAACAAGGTTTTTGAGCATTTCATATGTACATCAAAGTGTCTGCAACACTGGTCTAGTGAGTATTTTGAATCATCTGCCATTCCAGGTATATATTTCTAGGACTATAACCCCAAAATTAGGGCATAAAATAAAACCACTGATGGTGGGTATTTTAATGCTCAGATGGTTCTACTCTACTTTTTTTTCTTTTCTGTGGTACTGGGGATTGACTACAGGGCCTTGTGTATATTAGGCAAGCACTCTACCACTGAGCCACAACCTGGCCCTGTTTTTTATTTTGAGACAAGGTCTCACTAACTTACCCAGGCTGGTCTCCCTTTTTTGTGTATGTGTGTGTGGCACTGGGGATTGAACCCAGGGGCATTCTACCTCCAAGCTACACCCCTAGCCCTATTTTATTTTTATTTTGAAACAGGGTCTCGTTAAGTTGATGAAAGTCTCACTATTTGCTGAGACTGTCTTTAAACCTGCACTTCTCCTGTCTCAGCCTCCCAAGAACTGGGACTACAAGCGTGCGCCACCACGCCCGGCTGGCCTTCCATTTACAATTCTCCTGCTGCTGCCTCCCAAGTCATTAGGATTGCAGGTATGTGCTATGATGCTGGGTTTCTACTCTATTTTTTACTAAACTTAAAAAATACTTCTTGAAGCTGAGATAGGAGGATTGCAGGTTCAAGACCAGCCTCAGCAACTTAGCAAGACTCTCAGCAACCTAGCGAAACCGTTTCAAAACAACAACAAAAAATAAACAATAAAAAGGGCAGGGGTGTTGTAGTTCAGAGGTAGAATGCCCCTGGGTTCAATCCTCAGTACTAAAAAAAAAAAAAAAAGTAAGAAAGAGTAAGAAAGAAAGATAATAATTCTTATTATATCCTGATGGGGTTTCCAGGCAAAGTTATCAGCTAGATGCCAGGTCATCTGAGATCAACATTGCTTTCAACATTTTCTCTAGCTTCCTAAAAAGAGGTACCCAGAAGTTCACCATCTGGGGAGAGGTGGTTCTCTTAGATTCATGTAACTGGGCCTCCTTCCCTCCACAACTATGAGAAAGCTACAGAAGAGTGAAGGGGATTCACTGTAGCTTTTGTAGGAACTGTGGACCACTAGACTATGCCAAGTCGGTGAGCCAGGTCACCCAACAGGGGTCTTAAATAAAACTGGAAAGTGTCTTCTTTCTTTCTTCTTCTTCTTTTTCTTTTCTTTCTTTCCTTTTTTTGATACTGGAAATTGAACACAGGGACATTCTATCTATCTCTGAGCTTCACCCCCAGCCCTATTTTACTTTTTTATTTTGAAACAGTCTTGCTAAGATGTTGAGGGTCTCACTAAGTTGCTGAAGCTGGTCGTGAAGCTGTGATCCTCCTGTCTCAGCCTCCCAAGTGTTGGGATTACAGGCGTGAGCCACTGTGCCCGGCTGGCAGGAATCTTTCATTTCCCTTTATTAGCTTCATGTTGTTACATGTTGCTTTTAATTTAATTGTCCCAAAGTCAGAAATGAAGCAAGATGCACGAACGATGTCAGCGAAGGAGAGGGAATAAAACAAGGAAAGGAAGAAACGCATCAGACTGCATTAGAAACAGTGGAACCAAATTCCACAAAACAAGTGCTCGGCGTGCAATGGGCTCTCTGTCTGAACGAGCTCACTGCCCTACTCATAGTCTATGGGAAGTGAGTTGGCTGGGGAAGAGGCCCAAGTCTGGGTGAGGGTGGGTGTTTCTTCCACCCACTGCTAGTAGTAATGTCCTCAAAATGTGACCGTTTTAGTAAGACTTTAAAATGTGAGTTCAGATTCTACACTGACTGTAGTGAATGATACTTGGAGGCCCTCAAGGCTGCACTGCTTTGAGAATGAAGCTCGGGGGGCCGGGTGCAGTGCCACACACCTGTAATCCCTGCTACTCAGGAGGATGAGGCAGGAGGAGACTTAGGGAGACTCTGTCTCAAGATAAGAAATAAAAAGGGCTGGGGGTGTAGCTCTGTGGTACAGAACCCCTGGGTTCAATCCCCAGTATTGCAAAAAAAAAAAGTTATAAAAAAAGAAGTCTTTGTTATAAAAACCAGAATATTCTGCTTGCCGCTGTTAAGTGGAGGTCAACGGTAGCTAAAGAACACTACAGAGTAGAGCACAAAACGGCATACAACTATTAAAGCCTCACTTTCTAACCAACGCCCAGGTGTTACATTATTATAGTAGGAGGGAGGAATGGGAAGACATAGATTTAGACAGACCCATCTATGCCCATGTGCAAGCTATTTTATTTCTGAGTCTCAGCTTCCTTATTTGCAAACTGAATTTTAAAAGATTCTCCACTGGCAGAAGAACATTTGCTTTGCATGATGGGTCTACGGATATGTGGTGACACATGCGAAACACCCGGCATTGAAGACTGGTAGTTATTACCAATATTCCTCAAAGAAAAAGGGGGGAAAAGTAAGTAAACTCGATTCCAATCCTAAGAGTCATCACCAAACACAGTAAACAGACTTGGACGGTAATGAAGAAAAGTGTCTGAGTTGGAGACCTAACCTTCATTTATGGGAGGAAAAAAGGGACCTTTTGAGCATCTATATATCACAGCTAAATCCTCTGCTGGACTTTCAACTGCTCACTACATCAGAATGTAGAGCAGACTATCAGAAATGATCTCTACGGAGATGCCTAGTTGATTGGCTTAATGCTCTTATCCTCCTCCATCCCAGTCTCCTGCCGACTCTACGGAAGTGCAGCACCACTGCTGTTCTAATAAACAGCCCCGTGGGCGCCACTCCTCTCCTAGCCTTTCAGGATGGTTGCCTCTAACTCTAACTAGACGGCTTCCTACTAAGGATCCGCTGAAACCAGCTAAGGCATCAGTAAGTCAGAGAATGGCCCAATCACTTAAAAGACATATCTTTATTCTATTCTTCTTTTTTCTTTTTTTTTTTTTGTGGTACTGGGAATTGAACTCAAAGGCATTCTGCCTCTGAGCTACACCCCCAGCCTCTTGTATTTTTTATTTTGAAACAGGGTCTCAATAAGTTGTGTAATCCCAAGTACTGGGATTACAAGTGTGCGCACCACGCCCAGCTTACTCTACTCTGGTAACTGAAGAAAGACCCAAGAGTTGGAAGGACCCATGAGTTGGAAGGTCATATGTAGTGGCAGGAGGTTCCAAGCCAGACCGCTTTCAATATTGCCTTTCTACCTTTCTACCCTGCCTCTCCTTTTCTTTCTTCCATGTACTATTTCTCTAATTAAAGTCTTTCATAGAGCCATCTAGGTTCAACTATTGTTATTATTACTTCAAATCCATACTGCAAATGGTGCTCATGACGACGTACTTGTAGTTTTAACACAGGGTCACTGGAAATGCAACTTCGACCACTTCTTGATTAAAATGCGTGCTGAAGAGGGTCACGCCCATTCGGACGTGGGATACAGTGAAACCCCAACGGTATGCCTAATTCAGAAGCACGGAGCTATGGAAAAGTTTGGGCTGGTTGGGGGTCCAATGTATTTATACATTTTTTATTAGACTCAATCGAAAGATTTGAAAAGAATAAATTACTTGGCTATCTGCTTCATCTGCGATTACAGATCCTACCCAACAGAGGTCACATAAGAAATTCAAATTGCATCTTCACACGGAGCAGAACTTTAGTAATGAATAATGCAAGACAATAACTGAAACCCCCAACAATTTTTTAGCACCATTTCTTTGATTGGATAGAAAGTGCTAATGGAAAAATACTCACCTATTTATTTGACCATTCTCGACTTCAGTGAAATCGTTGGAATCATTGCTAATGTTATCATCCTCGGGCACTGTCATGTTCTGCAACTCAGTTAATTCGAGTCCACTTTTGAAGTGCATCATGTTTAGAAGGTATTCAAGGTCTAAAAAAACGAGTCTGAATTTCTCCTGTTTTGAGTTTATTTAGAAGCAGACAGCAGCAAATATATATGCGTGATACCCCTAAAAAAGAGCAAAATGAAGAATACTTAAACATATGAAAAACGCTACCGATTAAAAATGAACAATTACAAGCAAACAGTTAATTTACTGATAATGCAACTTTTACATTTTGCTACTAGATGCATTAAGGCAATCTTCTTTTTGGGGAGTGGGGAGTACTGGGGATTGAACCCAGGGGCATTCTACCTCCAAGCTACACCCCCAGCCCTATTTTTTATTCTTTATTTTGAAACAGGGTCTCACTAAGTTGCGGAGGGCCTCACTAAGTAGCTCAGGCTGGCCGAGAACCTGCGATCCTCCGGTCTCGGCTTCCCAAGTGCTCAGATTACAAGCGTGTGCCACCACCCCGGCGGAAGCTTATCCCTAAACTTTATGTGTTTCATAAATTTCTCTCCATTTTTAACTGTACAGTGAGTCATGTCCTGTAATCTTTATGTTCATGTTTATGGGAATACCATGTTAGCCGGAGGCAACAGAGATACTCTTTTATGAAGCAGTGTGTTTAAATGAAAGTGACTCACTTATTTTAATGTGTCAGATCACAGGGCACGGACATCGCCTGGCAGGGATGGCAAAGCACCTCTGACGCAGCAATCCCAGGTTAATAAAAACGCAAATCCTCGGTAAGTGGCATCTCTGGGGATCAAGTACCCAACCTGGTAGTCAACCAGGCACAGGACAAATTTTGTTTCGAAATTTAGTAAACACTTTATCCATCAACTGCAAGAGATTAAATCAATCTCTTCAGTGAAATCCCTCCATGTCAGGGAATTAGAGAATTAAAAACTCCTGCTCAAGGGATTTTGGTTAATCCACATGCTACTCTGTTTCTTCATCAGAGATGAAGGACTCTCGGGGCTCACATTTTTCCTTACATGGATGACTGGTTTAACCTGCGAGGTCATCAGCGGAATAGAAAGGAGACGCACACAGCATCACAAGTCAAAGAGGCGGTGGCTAGAAAGGCAAATGACGCCTCAAAGGCACAGCCCGTGTAAGCATGGGAACCTTAGAGGGTACTCTCAGTGAGGGGACGGGCTGCCGAATGACGCAGAGCGTCAACAGGATTTTCCTTTGTTTGTTGGTTTACTTTCAATGGCAGACTGCTGTGGACAACATTTTGACATCTGGCCTGATCCTAAATTCCTTAAGATGACTATAACCTTAGTTAAGAGTCAGGACTCGATTGTGCTCATCCGGGCACATAGTGTATCCCAAGAAGTATTTTACTGATAGAAATTCCCCTAAGGTGGCCAGGCACGATGTAATCCTAGTACTTGGAAGGCTGGGACAGGAGGATTGCAAATTTGAGGCCACCATGGGCAACTTAGTGAGACCCTGTCACAAAAGAAACAATAAAAAGTGCTGGGGGCCGGGGGTGTAGCTCAGTTAAAAAAAAAAATAAGATACTCTAAAATGATAGTTTTTCAGTTGTTCTCTTCTTCTCTTTTCACACCCAGGCCCCATATTATTATTATTATTATTCCTTTTCCTTCACACAGTCTCCTATCTAGAATGAAATTTCCCTGGCTTCAGGATCCTTAAAAACTTTGACAACATCAATTATTTCTAATATTTCAGGTTCCAGGAACCTCTTCCTTCCTGGAAGGAAGTCAGGGAGCCAGGGCAGAGAAATCTGAGCCCAGTTCCTCCTGGTCTAAGGCTGACAGATCTGGCCACCATGGTAGTGGGGAGAAACAGCCCCCCCACCATCAAAAAAGATAATAATAATAAACTAAATTTTATAACGTCAAATTCAGGAATTAGTGACAGCTTCATAGAAAAGTTACTTTGGGCCAGGCGTGGTGGCGCACGCTTGTAATCTCAGTACTTGGGAGGCTGAGACCAGAGGATCCGGGTTCGTGGCCAGCCTCAGCTACTTAGTGAGGCCCTCCGCAACTTTGTGAGACCCATTTCAAAATAAAGGATAAAAAATAGGGCCGGGGTGTAGCATGGAGGTAGAACGCCCCTGGGTTCAATCCCCAGTATTGCAAAAAAAAAAAAAAAGTTACTTTGGACTGGACCTTAAAAAAAATGTTTTCCTGATTCTAAGAGTGATATAGTCTCACTGTAGAATCTTTAGAATAACATTGTAAAAGAAATTCTACCACCCAAAAAATGGGCTGCTATTTGATTTTAATGCAGTTCCTCCTTCCTCTTTTTCTTCCCTTTCTTTTTCTTCTTCTTCTTTTTTAACCTTTTCCTTTCCTTTCTGTTTTTCCATCTCTAACACACACCCCCCTTTAATTTAACATTGGGGATTTGAGATTGTTTTTAACATACTTTCTTACAATGTTACACTATAAACAATTTGAATAAGTTGGTTTTTTTTAAAAAACATATTAGTCTCTTATTTGTAAATAATACAGGTTTTGTAGAAAGTACAGTTTTGCAAATGAGAAATAAGAAAAAAAAAAAAACGGTCACCTGTTATCTCAGCAAGCGAAGGGGATCACTGTGTATGGATTGCTTACGGCCTTCCAGGGTTTTTCTATGCACGTAGACAAGATGCTTGGAACACAGGAGACACTCAAATATCTGTTGGATAAAAGAATGAGCATGAATAAAAATATGTCTACATTTACAAAGATGGAAATCGTACCAAACATGGAGACTTTAAAATATACTTTTTTTTTCCCACTTAACACAATACCATTTCTATCCTGAGTTCTATCGGTACAAACAAATATACACTATTACTGCAAATGCTTGGTTAACTGCTTCTCTGTGCCAGAAATGGACATCCAGCCTGCTATTGCTGGATATTCAGACTGCCCCGTGGAGAGATCAACAGGTGGAGATGGGGCCTAAGCTGGGACCTCTTTAACCCACAGGAAGTACAAGTTGAGTTTAAGACACAAAAAGTTACTGTTCCATTTAGCGGACATGGTGGTACACACTTGTAATCCCAGTACTTGGGAGGCTGAGACAGGAGGAACGCAGGTTCGAGGACAGCCTCAGCAAGTAGTGAGACTCTCATCAACCTAGTGAGACCCTGTTTCAAAATAAAAAAATAAATAAAATAGGGCTGGAGTGTGGCTCGGAGGTAGAATGTCCCTGGGTTCCATCTCCAGTACCGAAAAAAGAAAAAAGAATTACTGTTCTACTGAGAGATAAAAGGTGATCATCAGATTATACAATTAATTAAAAGGTACACTGAGGTCATTGTGTTAAGATCTTGATATTAACCTAACCATAATTACGCTCAACATTTATAATAGGTTACAAATTACAGTTTACTCAGCCCAGAACACTTCTGATCCTTACCACAATCTTGTAAGGTACTTAAGGCAAGTATTATTATCTCGGTACAGTTACTGGTACATTTTACAATAGTACCAGTGTAAAATACATACACTTAATTCTTTACTCTGCATGGTATTATTCAAAAAAAGGATCATACAAACAACTTGCCTGGCCTTCAGTCACTTCAAGCCTGTTTAAGCCAGCAAGTCACCCCACATAAATGACAGTATACCAAAAAACATTTTGCAGTTGGGCATGGTGGCGCACCCCTGTAATCCCGGTACTTGGGTGGCTGAGACAGGAGGAGTGCAGGTTTAAGGCCAGCCTCAGCAATTTCGTGAAACCCTCAGTAACTTAGTGAGACACCATTTCAAAACGAAAAAATAAGCCGGGCGTGGTGGCGCACGCTTGTAATCCCAGTACTTTGGGAGACCGGAGGATCCGGGTTCGCGGCCAGCCTCAGCTCTCTCACTGTCTCTCTCTCTCTCTCACTGTCTCTCTCTCTCTCTCTCTCTACTTAGTGAGGCCCTCCGCAACTTCGTGAGACCCGGTTTCAAAATAAAGTATAAAAAATAGGGCCGGGGGTG